>JAOYSI010007258.1:0-14601 GCA_025775065.1 Hiodon alosoides | reverse complement strand
TCAGCCTAAAAATAAAGAAGGGGAAACGTTGAACTGCTACATCCTAGATCTCAGTGTTCCTTAAAATCTGAAGTGCTGACAAAGAAAGGAAGAAGCAGATAGCTTAGATAGATAGTAGGGTTGTGCGGTTTTGGATATTTGTTTGTTTCAGTTTTAGGTTGTAGTAGATACTTCGGATTTCGGTTAAAAAATATTATTTATATACCTAGCTACATTTACTGAGAAAACAATATCAATATATCGCTAATGTAATTTTTTATTTTAATGAATTAATAACCTTAGTATTATTAAAATATTATTATTTTGAGTATTATATATAATATTGGTGTTTTTTCTAAAGGTAGTTTATAGCATCTAAGGCAAAAAAATGTAAAATTGTATATACTTGAAGCTCTATACTCAAAGGATTTAACAGCTTTATTCAGCATTACAGACACTTTTTCCAAAATAAAAAAATAAAAAAATGTTAGTTGAATGCAATGGGTCAGATATGCAGATATGTTATGTCACTGTTTAAATGTGAATTAAATTATCTGCCTTCCGTTGATATTTTGGTCCCTTGAGATCGGCTTCAGTTACTGGAGAAGTAGAACAGCCGACCGATTTGGTCATGAACGGCCATTACGTAGCCTAAACATTGTTCTTGGCTATTGTATAATTTTTCTCATTAACTTATTTAAACCAAATACAAACTTTGGAGCCCAAACACAAAGGCTGGCAAGTTCAGTGTTGTCTTCAGGTTGGATTTGCCAGCTGAGTAGGGTGACAGCCTGTCAACCACTTCCCAAAGTTACAGCAGGACTGTGAGAAGTGTGTGCTGTAGATATCTGGAAACATTTTAGTGAGACCTTGTCCTACACAAACCTGCACAGTCAAAGATATTGGCAGCTGGTAGCCAGCTGGTGGTGTAGACAGGCTTGTAACCTAAAGTTTGCTGGATCAAGTCCCACCCCCAGCTGTTGTACCCTTGAGCAAGGTGCTTAACCTGAGTTGCTTCAGTAAAAATATCCAACTGTATAAGTGGATGAATGTAGAAACTGTAATCTATGTAAGTCGCCTTGGATAAACGTTTCTGCTAAGCAGCTTAAAAATATTGAACACTCGGCTACTCAATTAATTTTAGTGCAGGAGTAGGCCCTAAATTCCCGACTCTTATTATCAGCTATTCAGCCGGTGCTTACGGAACATTCTGGAAGCTACCCTGGGTGACCCATCTTCAAAGTACATTTTAACAAACGGTAACAAACAAATCGCTGTTTAAACTAGCAGGCATTGTAATGAAACGACAGGAACTTATTTATTAATGATGAAGCAGGGGGAAAGCTTAATCCAAAAATGCTTTCAGCCATGTCTGCTTTGTTCGAGGGCTGCTAGCGCTAAAGAGCTCTGGGACCATGTCCAGGAGTCGGTTGAAAAATGGAGCCGTTACCAAACCACGGAGCGTGGATGTGACATCTGACACTGCGCAGCCGGGAACCGCAGTCTGGCAGAGCACCCGGGCGTCGGACCTCAGCCAGCCACCTGCTTCGAGGCTGCCATCCATTCTATCGGACCGCCGAGCCCCTCTGATCAACAGCTTACCGTGCGTGACACGGGGACAACTGTGGCTCATCATCGCTAGCACTCTGTTAGGCAGACTGAAAAAAAATTCCTTCTCTGGAGCTTTTTTAAATAACGGGGGAGGAAAAAAGAGCAGGAGGCCAAAATCTTTTCAAAATGATGTTCATTTTTCAAGTCTGGAAAAAGGGATCCTTTGCTGTTTTAGCCTCGATGGGCTGTTTTATAGCTGACATTAACAGTTATGTTAATGTGAACTGTTTTCACCTTTTCACTAATCATCAGTTCACTTAATAGATCGACAGCACTGAGGCACCGTGCAGTGAGGGTCAGAAAGATATCTGCGTGACGTGAAAAAAAGCCCCGCTTTGCGTGGCGTTACCTGCTTTGCATGGCGTTACCTGCTTTGCGCGACGTTACCTGCATTACGTGACGTTACCTGCTTTACGTGACGTTACCTGCTTTTCGTGACGTTACATGCTTTACGTGACGTTACCTGCTTTACGTGACATTACCTGCTTTACGTGACGTTACCTGCATTACGTGACGTTACCTGCCGTGTGCATTCTAAGCATATCGATGACGAGTCGGATACAAAGCAGCGATTTTCCGGCCCTTAGTTTTCCAAACATCTCTAGTGAAGCATTAAACTTTATCACCGGGGCTGGCCGCTGAGTTCAAAGGCAACGAAAGACAATCACAGCCTACTGACCCTCCCAAGGATCTAACCCTGAGCGCTACGGATCGAAAAATAAACAAGGGCAACGAGTGCGGACGGGCCTAACAATAGCGCCGGGCCAGGCTCTGCATCAGGGGAATACGCTGTCTCGACTCAAGCCCTCAGACTTCCCTGCTTATTTTCCCAGGAATCTTTTACACGGCTGCCATTGTGGGACCAGCAGCCGGATACCTGCTGGGAGGGATTTTCCTCAACATGTACACAGAGATCCACCAGGCGTGAGTGTTTCCCTCTCTCGCTTTGCCTTGCGTGATCTCGTGGGGTGAGGTATTTCTGGAGAGCTGATCTTCAGGGTTAAGAAGTGCCGGCTTATGTTAACAAAGTGGTGGGTGTTAAAATCACTCGGAGATAGTGTGGCCCACTGTAAAACTTGATATCTATTTTGGTAAAATTTGCATTGTTTATTTTACGATCCCAGAGAATGATATATTATTAGGATACCTGTGTTCCTAATATAAGCTGTGAGGAATTTTTTTAGGAGTTGCATAACGTTAAGACTGCGTTGCAGGCAGTCGATTTACTTGGAAACAGCTTCATTTCTCTGATAATGACTATATGCGGTACAACCACCGAATGGCTCGCAGGGAAGAGACGTGCATTCTCTGTGTCTCTCTCTCCCACGTTCTCTGACTCGATTCTGATTCCCCTCCACAGGACGGCGCTCACCCCAGAGAACCCCCTGTGGGTCGGGGCTTGGTGGATTGGCTTCTTAGTGGGAGGAGCGGCTGCCCTGCTTATTGCCCTCCCCATCCTCGGATACCCTCGACAGCTGCCAGGTGCCCGAACGCCTTCCTCCAGCAGGACGAGATGCTGTCGTTCTGTCTCTGTAGATGCTGTTACTGTGTAACACGTGTTCACATTGTGTGGTGTACATCACATTGTGCCAGGGTCACCGTGGTTTCAGGTTCATTAACATACTCAAACGCAAGACGGTAGAAATACAAATATTGGGAAAATTTTAACGAAGACAGCAGTCTTAAAAACTGAAAAATGTTCTCCCGTTTTTCTCTCACTGCCCCCAATCCTCTTGCCCTGCTTCTATTTCTATGTCAATCTCTCCCTCAAAACCCCTGGACCCCATCTCAACGCGGGATTCCTTGTCCCGCCTCCCCTCTTCTTGTGCGCCGTTCCTCCACCTCCCTCTCCACCCAAACCCCCTTGTCCCGTGCCCCGCGCCCCCGGCGCCAGGCTCTCAGCGTTATGTGGCCATGCGGGTCTCCGAAGCCCACCAGCTGAAGGATGGCAGTCAGAAGACGGCAGCAGACCCACAGTTTGGAAAGACGGTCAAAGACATGCCCAGGTATTTCCCGCTGTTGTCCGGTTTTACCCTAGAGGAACTTGTTAAACAGTCTTAGTGTTAGACTAGGATAGTTTTATACTGATACAGACCGGTGCCAGGCTGAAGAAGGTGGTGCCGTGTTTAAAGTAGTTTACGAGTTCAAAGCCAAAGTCAGTGGGATTTTACTGAAGACGGAGAAATAAAAAATCTAACTGAGCAAAGTAAAGTGCCACATGGCCTACAGACGTACCAAGGTTTCATGGTGATTTTACAGCCGTAGATGATCTAAAAACCATGTATTTTGATTACATCATGGACATCTTTGATTATATACATATACTACATGTAAACATTGAATTTAAGGTGGATCAGATGGACCAATGACATTTAATCATTTGCCATACTTTTTAAATTCTATTTTACATCTTATGAATTTGATGAGAAATATTATAGCTGTCATGTGAATGTGCAGGTCTGAGTCTCACTTCGGTACACCACATTCCCTTTGTCATGTGACTCAAAAGAGTTCTGTTCTAGAGAGGGCCTATCAAAACTCATCCATTCTGCTGGCTGCTCACCTTTATTCTTCTCTTCCTCTGTTCCAATCTCACCACCCCTTTTCATTCACTCTCTCGTATTTGAATTTATTTATATGTGCCTCATTTGAATCAACCAAATCTCTCTCTCTCTCTCTCTCTCTCTCTCTCTCTCTCTCTCTCTCTCTCTCTCTCTCTCTCTCTCTCTCTCTCTCTCTCGCTCTCCCTCTCTCCCTCTCTGTAGGTCAGTTCTGTTCCTCCTTAAGAACCCCACCTTTATCTTCCTGTGTTTCGCTGGGGCCACGGAGGCCACCCTCATAGCCGGCATGTCCACCTTCGGTCCCAAGTTTCTGGAGTCTCAGTTTAGCCTCAGCGCTTCCGAGGCAGCCACCTGGTTCGGTAAGATGGGGGGGGGGGGGAAGAGAAAAAAAACGCAGCTGCTCTGCAAATCGTAAATCTGTAATGATTCTGTAAAATCGATTGGACCAACGAACCCACTCAGTCAAACCCCTGCGCTGCACTACCTCCTGTGTTCCCAGGCTACATGGTGGTGCCAGCAGGTGGCGGCGGCACTTTCCTCGGCGGGTACATTGTGAAGAAGCTCGGCCTGCGTTGCCGTGGTATCATCCGCTTCTGTTTGCTGAGCACGTTTCTCAGCCTGCTAGCTATATTCATTTTCCTCATCCACTGCCCCAACATTCCGATGGCTGGGGTCACCACGCCCTACCATTCCAGCATTATAAACCAGAGCCTGTACCTGCCTCACTCCCAGGATCTCCTTAACAGGTGAGGATGGGATGCCTCATTTTAAATTCTATAGATGCAGCTAACTGAGCGATTTTAACATAAGCTGAGTCTGACCAAAGTTGCTTCTCCTTTGCCTGGAAAAGGGAACTAAAGGGAACTAGGGTCCCGGAAGAGCCAAGTTCTAAAAATGAGCCCAGACAGAATGTTCCTGTTTAGTTAGAAAAGCAGATTTTCCTGCTACTGTGCTTTGCTAGGATGTGTAAACATGACAACACGGCGGGGTGTTGAAAAGGGTCCTCTCCTCCACCGCAGCTCCCAGTGGAAGAGGGCCGAGAACCTGACCTCAGACTGCAACTGGGACTGCCACTGCATGCAGGAGCTGTATAACCCCGTGTGTGGAGCAGACGGGGTCATGTACTATTCCCCGTGCCACGCCGGCTGCACTGCCACCCGTCCTACCAACAGCAGCACGGGCAGACAGGTAAATCACCAAGGTGTGGAGGAAGCAGCAACACGGGTTGGGCACCGGGACCGGCCGGAGCTTTACAGCGCAGGCACGGTTTCCGATTTTGTTGTTGGCGCCTGGGGTTTGTGTGCGTTCGTGCGGGTCGACCCATCGTTTTGTTTTGTTTTCTCTTCAGGTCTACTCCGGCTGCGACTGCATCAGGGGGAACGTGACTCTGGGGGAGGAGGGGATCGCCTGGGAAGGGAAGTGTAGTTCCTCCTGTCAACACATGCCAGCCTTCCTCACTTTCCTCTTTTTCGTCATCTTCTTCACCTTTCTCAGCAGCATCCCGGCCCTAACCGCAACCCTCAGGTAGGTGCGGCTGAACCATTCACCGACCATGCTCAAAGATTCTCTCTGGAGCAATCAGCTGGTTTCATCTCATTGGGGGGAATAAACTGTAATGACTACCAGGGAACCTAATGCATGCATTTAGCCAGAGCCAACACTAGGTGGCAGCAGTTACATGACATATAAAAACATTTTACAGTCATGAATGGTGACTTTCAGAGCAAAATCGAAAGACTGCTAGTCTAGCTTTGGAATTCCAAACAGTAGCATTTTCTGAACTCGTCTTATGTTCCACAGATGTTTAGAGACGCTCTGCGTTTCGGTCCAATAAAACGGACCGACCGATCTAGGAAGAACGCTCCGATTCATGGATTTGTGCTTAAAAGACCCATTTGTCGCCCTTTAAAGGTGTGTCCCAGACAGCCAGCGGTCCTTCGGCCTAGGAATCCAATGGATTGTTGTGCGGACACTGGGTACGTAGTCTGCTACCCATGCTGTTGAGATGAGACACTCAGCCGTTTCATGCGGGCTGCCTACTCACCTGGAAGTATTCACCTCACAGGAAAATGTATTTCCGCAGTTACAGGAGACCTCTTAAGTTTAATTAAAGACATGAAAACTAAATAAAATCAAGGAAACGTTTTGTTTTGTTATTGTGAGCTCTACGATTGAAAGATCATTTCAAGCGAAATGTTTATTTTTTAACGTTGCTTCTGGTTTTTTCCTCACTCGTTCTGTGGCGCCAGGTGGAATTCCAGGTCCAATCGCATTCGGGTCGGTGATTGACATCTCCTGCCTGGTGTGGCAGGACCAGTGTGGCGACCAGGGCTCGTGCTACCTCTACCTGAACTCCGCCATGAGTCGCTACACGCTAATCGCTGGATTCATATACAAGGTACATCTGTCACTGGATGACTGACGTATAGCATTCTCACAAGGCTTCCGCAGTTCTTACTGTGTTCTTACTGCTTACTGTATTTGGCAGCAACGATGTGAGAATTTAGTAATTTGGCATTTTTAAAAAATGTATAAATTTTTTCTATGTGTTTGGGGGAAAAACACGCTGACCGCAGTTATCAAACATGATATTATAGAAATGCTGTAAAAGTTTTGGTAACCCTGTCTTTAACCCTCCCCCGCTTTCCGTTTCTTACTCTGTAAGGTTTTGGGGACCGGCTTCTTCCTGCTGGCGTTCCTCCTATACCAGCCCCCCCCAGAGTCGCAGCAGGGCAGTTGTGAGAGCACTGACCCGGGGCAGGGGGACACTGGGGACCTCCCTGTGAAGGATTCCCTCCCAGAGGTCATCCCCAACCTGAGCGCCAAGTTCTGACCCGTCCCCGGCCACCTCCACCCTGAACAGTGCATGCCAAACCCCTTCCACCACCTCCACCCAACTCCTGTGTCTCTTCACGCCCATGCTGGTACGGAGCTACGCACACGATGAAGTTCCACTTCCTGGGACTAGAACCCAGTCCGCCTTCCTCCTGTTGTCTGCCACATGAATGTCCCTGGGGTCACCAGGGTTCACACGGGACGAGGTGTCCCTGGGGATGATTTGTGATGTCCGTTGGACATTTTCTATCACTGAGCAGTGGGGTTCCCAATCCTGGTCCTGGTGGTCCGCTATGAGTGCAGTTTTTTTATTTTTTTATTCCAACCAACCTCTTCAGGTCTTTAATCCACTAATTATCGTCCTAACTGGACTAGTTCTAGCATTCTCTAACATTTCTGAAGTTGATGGCCATTTTAAGTGGAAAAGATGAATGACCTCCAGGATGGGGGTCCTTCAGGACCAGGATTGGGATCCCCTATTCTAGGCTATCAACAATAAAAGGTATTAAAACAATCTGAAAAAGATCTTGATATTCACAATTCAGTTATTTGTTCAACAAGGAAATACAATCAAGGAAAATGGCAGTCTAATCCAGCGGAGGTTTAGGACCAATATCAACTGTTATGTCAGGGAAATAACGTTTCATACTGTATGAATGGGAGACTCCATTCAACAACTGTTTACAGTATTGAATGTAGAATTTATACCATGAAACACACCACACCTTTCTCTCATTTTTTTCATGGCAGTTTCATTTTTCAGTTTCAGTGCAGATGTCTGCTTATAATTTAACTACTATGTATGTGCTAAACACGTTCATTGACAAAAAAATTATTGCAAGAACCAACAGGATCGCTGAGGGTATTCCGTGGCTTTTGAATCCCCAGCGTGACTAACCATGCTGAAAAACACTTACTTGGGGATGTGCAGTTTTGAGACAGCGTGCACCTGCTGCTGCCACCATTAAAAAAGTACAGACATCTTTATAACACTCATAGTGGAAAGGGAAAATTAACGCGTACATTGAATGTGGGGTAGCTGATGAGCAGGGCCGTCTGGATGCGTCCCATCATAACTACGTTTCTGTGATGGAGAATTGTACTCATGATCCCTAGCTTAATTTTGCACATTGAGAAACTCCAGCTGCCAAAACTGCAGCTCCTCGGATGTTGTACCATGTCCTAGAGTAGTTCTCTGTGTCGGTTACTGCATTTTTTAAATAACATAACAATTATTAATAACTTTTCTAACCACACAAAGTATATTTCTATATGAATTAGAGCACCTTGTTTGTACAGGCACGTTAGCCTTATGGTTCTGTATTTATGAAATCTGTAATCAGTACCTATTCATTATTAAAAAACTTTTTAGGAAGTGCTTAAAAAATATAGAAGGGTCTTCATTAAAATGGAACAGGGAGGTGTGCCACAGTACACAACGAAGGAAGAACTGTGGTAGGCGATATTTTGATCCACAATGATTGACCATTCAGTAAAGACAAACTGATACAGCAGGATATTGAGATATTGGGTGGGTTTTCAGGTTAGCTACTGAAGGGATTGTTACACAATGTTTGGCGGCCGTCACGGAGCTAAATTACTCTCCCGGTGCCCAGCTAAAGAACGCAATTTTAAATGCAGCTGAGGTGATGCAAAAAAGGCTTGCACTGGGCGAAATTAGCACAGATAACTTACATGGCACATATTTTACATAGAAATTAACTTTTTTTTTTTTTTTTTTTACCCAGCCAGAAATGGTACTCAGCCAAGCACAGGCTGGTCCCTATGATTTCAAATCTGGGCCATGTTAGCCCAAGCGCCGCGTTCTTGGCTGAACAACAGAGATGCGTACAAGATGTGTACAACTCTGATTCCACACCAATAAAAACTGATTTTTATTGTCTGTCACAAAAGCGTATATCAATTAGCTCATTCGTTTAAAAGTTTAAAAGGTAAACAAATGACATGCCAAGCGTAACATTTAATGATTGAGTCACATGTTTAAATCTTGGAGCCAAAAATTGCTTTGTTTTTTTTTCAATTGCCAAATCTTGATCTGTTCACGTTAATATGTCTCAGTGTGTCTTTAAAGAATGTGGGATTATTTATTTAGATAATTTATTTATTGTGTTATCGGTGTCCTTTTTTATCAAATTTAACAGCAGCTGTTTATTTAAAAAAAAAAAGTTTATTTAATTTTTTGTTTTTAAACCAATATTAAAATTTTATAGTACATTTGCAGGTTACTTCGATGTCATTCAATGTGAATTCTTACAGTCGATGAAGACCCGTTTGTTTTGTTTTTTAAACTGAGAACCAAAAGAGTAAAGTGTGAAACAGTCCTGTATGTTGAGTCTGTGAGCCTGGTTTGTTTTCCCAGCTTATTTCCTTTTTCATCTGTTGGAAGTGTGACTTTAAAAAATTTGATTTTTAATAAATTTTTAACTAATCCAAATAACTTAAAAACATCTATTTTACCAACTCATTGTTCCGCGCGTCTGTTTTTTTGTTTTTTTGAGTTTTTTTTAGCGCACTTTTAGCGATCTGTTCCATGTTGTATTCTGTCATGTGTTGGCTTAAAGTAAGTGGAAATTCGTTCAGAAACATGTTGGAATGCTGGGTTGTTTGTTTGGTATTTTTTTTATACTGAGTCAGTGAGTATCACCGCAACATTTATGTTTTTTTAGCTTTTTTTAAACCAAGACCTGACGGCCTGAGCATTTGTGTGAGGAGTTCCTATGTTGTAATTCTGACAGTTACGGTGTCAGTAATGCATTTCATTAATCTCTTTCTAAGGCAGATGAGACGGTGGTAGTTATTCTCCTGCAGTGTAGTTTACTGAACTTCGATGGGGCGTGGCGTATTCAGTGTTCACTGTACTGAACCCTTTAGTTGACCCAACTCATTGAAACACATTGTGTGGCCTGGGATGCTTACTACGCTACATATGTGTACCTTTACAAGCAAGATCACAGGCACACACCTTAATGACAGAGTATGTACACACATGTAACTTCTGTATATTTACATCAACACTCAATCTCCCACCCTGCCTTACTCCCTCTCTATAGAGTAGACACACCCACACGCACGCGCACAAAGGCACTAAACCTGAACACACAGTCCAGCAGAAGCTATTGCTGTCAGTCTTTCAAGCAGACACACTCTCCTCTCCATCTCCTGTGTGTCAGGGTCTACTGTCAAGTCTCAATGCCTCTCAGGTTTAATTTAACCGATAGCATGAGGTCGAAGTGCCCTGAAACTAGATAAAAGCTAGGTTCAAACACTAGGATTATATTTAATTAACCAGTTCCTGCTGAGATGTTGTCGCCACAGTACAGCAGCGCTCTCTATGACAGTGGGTGTATTTAGGCACTTAATCATCCAGGTGTACCCCCCCATGTCGGATGAGCTGAGGGATAAAAGCTGGGATCCTGTCCCAAGGTCAGACGCATGGGCCTGGACAAAGGGACGCTGAGAGGGTTTGTCATTACGCCCATGCCAGCAGAGCTCAATACGTCAAAATGGAAACGCTGTCAGCTATAGTTGAAATTATTTGAGATGCATTCACCACCCAGCCAGGCAATATACACTTACATAAAAGCGCTGTCCTTGTCTCTCTCAGACCTCACTCTCCTGCACTTTAATTCTCGCAGCTAGTTGCGTTCTTCATCGACGCACGAGCTCACAGGAGTGAATTAACTATGGTCTAAATCACGAAACGTGTTTGTAGAGTAAAGAGGCCAGGGCACTTATATGGAAATGCTGGGGCAAAACTTATTGGAGTGACACAATGACTGACAGACAAGACATTTTTTTTAATTTTTTTTTTTTTAAATGTATGATAATTACTACTTAAATCAAAGGTAGACTTAAACAAACAGCCATACATGCATGTAGGGTTTTGATTATTGGAACTTAAGAGAAACACAAGGTTGCCTTAAATAGCCCAAGTAGTATTTGGATAAATGTCTTAAATTCATTATTTTGATATATTTTGTAATAATTAGAAACTGCTTAGAGTCAACAAGTCTAAAAATGACCTGTACAGACAGACACCACCCCCATCACGTCTTATAATAAAATAGACCAAACGTTTTATTTTTTATTTTCCCCAGAATATTCCCTTATCAAGGACAATTTACCAATCTTAAGTGTTGCCCAGACATACAGCTGGATACATGCTGTGCTGCTTGTTGGGCTATTTTTATGTTGTTAATTTATTTGCCTACTTTTTAAATGAATGTAAGAGAGGGAGGGAGAGAGAGAGAGAGGGGGGGGGGGAAGGGAGAGAGGGAGTGAGAGGGAGAGGGAGTGAGAGAGAGGGAGAGAGAGAGAAAACAACAGAATGAACTACAGACATCTACATTTATTGTTCATTTCATTTCAGCTTTCTCAGGCCTTAAGTGGAAATAAACTCCAGAGTGGCATTTTCAGAAAGAGGTTCGCTTCTCATTTCAGTAATTAATATCTAGGTTGTTTTAACTATGCAACTAAGATTCCGTTATGCCTTATTGGATGTTACTGAATGTCTGTCTGTTACTTCATCAATTACATTTTTCCAGTTTTTTTTTGAAAACCTAAAAAAAAAAAGACTTCTTTGATTTGGGTATTGTATTACCATGGAATAAACATCCCACAGGATGTCAGAACTTAAACATAAAATACTTTTTTTATTTAACATAAAGATAAAATAGAGAAAACAGACCCACCTCACAGTTTAGTTGATGAACTATTATTTAGTTCAACAACTAAATGAATGTTTTGAATTAATTGCTTTTCAAAATTTTTAATATGTTAAGAATCATGGTGCATATTCATATATATACTACGATTATTATTATTTGATTTTTTTAGCATATAGATGGCTAGTTCTTAGTTATGTTCATCCGCATGAGATTTTTTTTTAACCATGCATGATTGTGGGTGATTAACATATTTAATGCCAGTCTCTCAATTTTCTGATGTATTAATTTAATTTATTAGCCTTTTGGTCTTTAATTACTGCTAGTGAAAGCCATTAATGTCCCGTCAAATCGTGAATGCAGTTGTATATGGAATGAGTTTGTACTCTGCCCTGTGAACTTCAACGCCTGTTCTCTCTGACTTGTGCCTGAACTTATTTGTATGAGGGCTGCAAAAAATGTTCCTATGTTTACTTGCAAAAAGCAGAAAAATGTGTTACAATTTTTTGGCCAAGAACACGGAACAAAGTTAAAGTACTACTTATTAGCTGTGTTGCAGAGGTGTCTGATTTCGGGTTCAGCATGGGACAACTGTGGTGATAAAGTGAATGCATTGATTTTGTGTGAAAGACACGTTATCAAAGACATTGTGTTCTTTGTCCAGTGAAGTGTTTATTGTCGACAGCACTTTCGTTTTAATTAACCCTCGCCACAACCATCAGCACATTTTCATTCAACTGAGCCAGAATGGAGGATCACATTTCTACATGTGAACTTTCAAATGTGTTTTTGGTGTACACCTGCATTGACACAACTCAGTTTTTAAGTTTGTGTCAAATTTTTTAAATCAAAATTACAAATAAAAATATTAATTTTCTAAATTTCTGTGAAGCATCAGTACAACACTCCCGGTAAAAAATAAAAACAAAAATAAAAACCTTGAGGGATAGAACTGTGTGACATAGTATGTATTTTCTTTCTTTGCTCTGCTTCAGTGCAAAGCTGTGGAATTACAGACATCTTTCTTTTTTTCTTTTTTTTAAATGACCTAATGTTCACTGATGTTTTTATTTGTTTGTTTTTAACTACATGGTAGCTGTCTGGTAAATACAGTTTGATCAGTGTTTTGTTGTTTTTAGTTTTTTTTTTTTCGGAAACGTGTCTTTTTTATGTGTAACATTGGTTATGTGTAACATGGAACGGCGCACCGTGCCCGTTGCTCAAGCAAGGCCTTTTTTCTATAAAGTAGCTAGAAAGGAAAAAGAAAAAAATTTGTACTGTGCCCTTTAAAACAAATAAAGGTGAATTCATTGTATGTTTTTGCTTAAGCCCCTCACTTTGATACCATAGCATCTGTCTGCTCATTTTAACAGGTTCACACACTGTTGAATAAATGTATCACTTTTGCTGTCATCAAGGAAAGTATGGTTTATTTAAGAATCAGGACGATCTGTTCCCAGCACACATTATTTTGTTTTGGCACAAGGTTGGACAGTAGCAAGCCTTTTTTTCAAGCAAGAACCTGCTTTTAAGATACAGGAAATAAACAAAAACAGGGCATGCAAAAACAAAATTTAATGGATTTAAGTATAATGACTTTAGCTTGAAATTTCCCATTCACCGAACTAGATAATTAAGGAAACACAAAGGGCATGATATCAATAATAACATCAGCCAATTATCACCGGCCCTGTGTTCTATCTGCTAACTGGGGTATACAAGAATGAAAATGGAAACCAAAGTGACTTGAATTATACAAAAACGACTATTATATCTAAATTATATCTGATCGATGCCTGAAAACTAACATCTGTGAAATAAACACACACACAAAAAAAAACAAGGCTAAAGTTCTTTGTTCCAGCTTATTAGCCAGCTTCTTCTTTAGTGCTAAACTTAAAATGAATCACTGTGATTTTAAGCGATTCATTGTGTTGGGTGATTTATTTCTACTTCCTGGCTGTTACCCTCAAGGCCCATGAGCTGGACCCTCATGGCTTGGCCCCTGTACGTATTATCCAATGAGCAACAGCAGATGCCCACCATTCACCAATCAGATGTGCTGCTTCCCAATTGCCCTCTCCACTCTGGTGCCTCCAAGAGGAGGTCAACTTTCTGCTCCTCAATGAGCCGCTGTGCCCATAGCGTGACCTCAACCTGCTCCATCAAATCAGCAAACAGTGTAGACCCAGCTTCTTCAGAAAACGGGCGACCCAGAATGCACAACTAAACTACCGCAAGGCAGAGCTGTAAGTCGTGTCCCCTTCCGGAGCCACTGGAGGGGTTACGAACTCAGCAGATCCTGCCGACTGCACTGTAGTCTGCAGAACCTCTGATGTCCCTCACTCGTTGTCTGTCGACCCAGGTTGATGGCAGGGGGCGCTGTAAGTCGTGTCCCCTTCCGGAGCCACTGGAGGGGTTACGAACTCAGCAGATCCTGCTGACTGCACTGTAGTCTGCAATACCTCTGATGTCCCTCACTCGTTGTCTGTCGACCCAGGTTGATGGCAGGGGGCGCATCAGTCCTACCAGATCCACGGCCCGCTCCACAACACAGAAGCCCACAAACACCACGCAGACATAGACGCACTGCCCAAAATGGAATGAAAACACACCCGAAAATTACGAAAAGGGATTAAACCAAAAATTACAAAAAGTGATTATAAACCGAAAATTACGAAAAGAGATTAAACCGAAAAATACCAAAAAGGATTAAACCGAAAATTACGAAATGGGATTATAAACCGAAAATTACAAAAAGGAATTAAACCGAAAATTACGAAAAGGGATTATAAATGAAAAGAATGGTATTCTAAGAAAATTACTTAAATTACTTAGAAAATTACGAAAAGAGATTAAACCGAAAATTACAAAAAGGGATTAAACCGAAAATTATGAAAAGTGATTATAAACCGAAAATTACGAAAAGA
>JAOYSI010007257.1:0-12251 GCA_025775065.1 Hiodon alosoides | reverse complement strand
CCGCCCTCCCGTGCGTGAGAGAGCGTGAGAGAGAGAGAGAGAGAGAGAGAGCGAGAGAGAGAGAGCGAGAGAGAGAGAGAGACACCCTGAGGGACACCGAGACGCACGCACACACGCTGTTGGTGAGGTCCAGGTAAAACCAGTGCCGACACACCCATGGACAGTGAGGGAGGACATATGGACACACAGAGTGCTTTAAGGCCACCTTTCTGAGAGAGAGTTTAGGTTTAGTAATGGAAGTCCTCAGCGTGAGCGGGCTCGCAGAAGAACCGAGAGCCGCGCTTGGCGGTTCTGGCAGTAAATGGCGCGGTCTTCAGCACTGTATTGGAACAATAGCCAGATAAGACCACACGTTAGCACATATCGGACCTGTTAGGACTACACATCTACAGCTGTGGGACACGTTAGTAAACATCTACAGCTGTGGGACACGTTAGCACACATCTACAGCTGTGGGACACGTTAGCATAATACAGACACATTAGGACTACACATCTACAGCTGTGAGACATGTTAGCATGCGTGTACAGCTGTGGAACATGTTAGCACACATCTACCGCTGTGAGACATTTGAGGACTAAACACAGCTGTGGGAGACAACATGGATACACTTCTACAGCTGTGAGACATGTTAGCATGCGTGTACAGCTGTGGAACATGTTAGCACACGTCTACAGCTATAGGACACGTTAGCACACGTCTATAGCTGTGAGACATTTGAGGACTAAACACCTACAGCTGTGAGACATTTGAGGACTAAACACAGCTGTGGGAGACAACATGGATATACTTCTAAGGCTGTGAGGCATGTTAGCATGCATTTACAGCTGTGGAACATGTTAGCACACAACCACAGCAGTGGGATACAATATGGCTACTTAGCTACAGCTGTGAGACACGTAAGCACACATGACTAGCTGTGGGAAAAGTTAGGGTCACTATAGGACACATTAGGGCTACACATCTACATTTGTGGGATACAATACGGCTACACAGCTGTACAGCTGTAGGGAACATTATCGAGGTTTATAAAGCACAATCACAGGCCTTGTGGGCTTATTATCTACTATCATCTCCCCTCTAACTAACCGTACCAGAAGCGTCTCTCTTCAAACATCCCTTGACATATATACGTTGGGTAAGAATGCCTTCATTGAACAAATCATTGTTGTAGGCCCCTATATACAGTTGAATGAACCAGTTATTCAAAAGGCTTGACCAAAGATTCACTCTTTAGTTCCGTAGAACTGCACACACACACACACACACACACAAGGGAAGAGAATAATTAGGTCAGGAGTCCAGGAGATCCACGCACTAATTTATGATTAACGCTGGGTTTAGGTTTTAATTGAGGGCACTAAAGTCTCTGCAAGGTAATTTCTTGTTAGTCATCTAGTGTTCTGTGTTAATAGTTCAACTGTGAAAACCTTCTACTGGAGCTTTTACTGCCTTTACACAGTAAGAGGAGCATGGGATATGTAGTGTCCTGTGTGCAACCCCTTCGTTACCCGTGATGATGTCCTCAATGGCGCCATCCTTGCCCTCATACACATGTCGGCTGTCCTTCACCTGCTTCTTCCTCAGCTCAGTAATCAACTCCTGCTGCTGACGCTTGTTTCTGTGGGACGGAGACTGGCAGAGCACAGAGATGTTTAAAGGCTGGGACTGACGGCGGGTCCCTGTGATAGTGGCCCGCTCCGCTCCACGAGGCTCCCAGAGGCTCCCAGAGGCCTACCTTCTGGTCCTCCTGCTCCATCACGGCCTCTTGCTCCAGCAGCTTCTCCATCAGGATCTGCTCCTGCCTCTTCCTCTGCTCGTTGTCTTCGTCCGCTTGCTGGGGAGGATTTTAAAAAACAGATCGCCCTCAGTCTGCTGCTATGCAACAACCCCCCCCCCCACCGCCTGACGACGCAGAGTGTGGCTTCTTACCCTGTAGGCCTTGATGAAGCGAACAAACACGGGGAAGAAAACGGACGGTGGCATTGTTTTGGAAATCTCCCCAAAGAACTTCACAGCCTCCTCGTAAGCGTCCTTAGAAAGTCAGGCAAAGATGAGAGGTGACACCTCCGCCACAACACAGCGACAAAGAGCTTGCCAAGCCGAGGTGAGAGCGGCGGCGGTCGCACCTGCGCGATCTTGGCGTCGTCCTGCAGCTTCTTCAGCCGCCCCTCGTTGTTGGGGAGGAAGTCCCGGAGCAGCGTGTTGTGGCCGTGAATGCTGCACTCCCGCTTGGTCAAGTCCATCCCGCGCTGCAGCTCCTTCACGTCCAGGAGGACGTTGTCCAGGGACACTGCGGCACACAGATAACACAAGGTCACCAACCGGCACGTGAGCCCAGGGAGCGCCCTGAACCAAACCCCTGCAGCCAGCCTCAAAACGGCAGCAGCCTGTCACACATTAAAATACCGATTGACGATTCCTTCAGTAAAAAGAGCCAGTCTAACGAGAGACCCTGGTTACCTGCTGCTGCTTTTTCTATGTAGTGAAGCTCGTTGTAAAACAAAGAGACCCCCGGGTATTTCTCCTTCACCACGTTTGCAATGTAGTGCAACAAAGTCTGTTTCCGGTCCGTGGACTTGGTCTCTAACAGCTGAGGGAAGCGGAGAGGAAAACGGAGCAGAGTGAGAAGGCCAAGCCGAGTCTAACGCGTGACACGTGACACGTGACGCCACGTGAAACAGGCAGGTGGGCGGGCCTCACCAAGTCCAGACTCTGCAGTTTGAAGCCATACACCGCCCCCCTCTTACTGCTGTTCATGTAGTTCCCGAGAGCCAAGATGATCTGCAGGAAGAGGACGGCGAGAAAGTGAATGGCCGTGTCAATTCAACGTCCCGCAAACAACAGTGCCCCTGTTTGAAGTTCGGTCTGATAAACTTGCCTCAAGAATTTTCTTTAACTTCTGGGACGATTTGATTGACACTGAAGCCGCGATGATAGCGTGAAGTTGCTGTGGGGGGGGGGGGGAACAACCAGTCAGAACAAACTCTGTGCCTGCGATGCCTGCTCATCCACCCACGCCCTTGAAAACCAGAGCCTAGTCCCTCAGAGCCCTGAAAGGCTGGGGAAGTACTACTGAGGGAAATGGGTGAGGGTACCACGGCGGGGGGCTAACCGGCGTCAGCATCTGCGCGCTTTCGCTGAAGTTGCCAATGAAGGCCATGATGGTCATCTTCTGCGTGAGCCGCTCGATCTTGCTGAAGTGCACCATGAAGCGGTCCTCGTCCGTCAGCGCCTCCAGCGGCCGGCGCTCCCGCTCATACTGCCGCAGCGTCTTCACCTCCTTCTCCGTGGGCATGAAGCGCATCAGGCACTCCACAAAGTCCACGGGCAGCGCCCGCAGGTCGAACCTGCCCAGGGAGGGAAGACGGCGGCGTCAGCCAGAGAACGACCTTCCCTCGCGTCGAGCCAAACGCTACGAGAGCGCTCAATCCTTTGGTCTACACGACACCTGTCCTTTTTCACGCCGTTGACTAAACGTGGGAGAGAGAACGGGTAACAGAAGCCACGAAGGGCAATGGTCTCGGTTCCTAGGTGGGGTAAAGCCTATGGAAGAAGCCTGGCTTACGTCTGGATGGCTTTGCAGATCTCCTCGGGGGTCTTCCCGGCTTTCCTCAGGGTGATGGCCAGGTTCTTGGCCCTGTTGGCATCCAGAAGCGACACCTTGTTTGGCCCCTTCTGAGGCACCTTCTGCTTGCTCATCGTCAGGTCAACGGCGGCGCCCTGGGCCTTGGTCTTGAACATCTCCTCAAACTCCTCAACGTTTAAATCCTGGAAGTTAGAAAGGAAAGCAATGTGATGCTGTTGAACTTGATGATGAGATAAAAACATAACAGACCCCGATCCCTAACAAAGCTGTTGGCCCACGCATGCACATTTTAGCAATGCAGTAATAACACTGTAGAATAACTGGCAGTAATGCACTGGGTGAAAAGGGGCGTCACCACGCTTAAGAGAATGTTCTAGCAATGGCACATCATGGCTAACTAAATTTTGTATTGTAGTCTGCTGTGACACAAGTGATTGACATTGGGTTTACCTCCAGGATCCTCTCGTCGTCGATTTCATTGAACACCGTCCCATTGATCTGGTTGGGCTTCAGTGCCACCCAGTTGAACACGGGCATTCTGAATTTCGTCTTGATAGGCTTCTTTATTTTCACTGCTGCACAGGGCCAGAAGAGGGCAGTGTTAATCACTGGACCGGCATGATTTAAAACTAAAGAAAAAGGGTGAGATACATTGAGTCGTGGATGCACTGGGGAAAGCTCAGCTCTGACAGACAACGTGTGTGTGACAATGCCTCTCTGACAAAGTGAATGCGCTGCACTGAATTCACCACCTCACCAAGCTGCCAATCAGGACCCTGAAAGCCTTACAGGAGAGAAGCAGCAACCAGCAGCATTGATAACCGTTAAATTCACGCTACGAAGTTTCGGCTGCGCCGCGCAAACACACAGCGCCGTTTCTCCCGGTGGCTGAACCAAGCCCGTGCTCCCTTTGTTCACAAGCCCGTGTTTGGATGTGAGAGGAGACTGGGTTGGGTTTCTGCGGTTCCAGTTTACATTGGTTCCAATTTCTATGCTGGCCACATGGACCATCTCTGAGCTGACAGCTGTGCAGGTCGAGCAGAAAGATAAGCTTTAAGTGTGTGGCTGAAAACATTTAACATTTACAAAACTGATCCAGACCTAAGCTCGAGCGTGAAATGATGTAAAACACACACGCACACACACAAACACAATGCAAGCAATTTGGCAAGGGGGTCGGAAACATGGTATTTTCACTTTTTTTACTCCATCTTTCATGAAAGAGAGTTTCACCCTCCGACCACAGTCCAGGAATCAGCAACGAGGAAAAGACCACACTATCTGGAAAAGAACTCTGACTAGCAAAACACATGGCTGTGTTCTCTGGCAGGTCTGGTAGGAAAACGGCAGCCCAACCACTGTGTGTGCCTGTTTGCTAAAGCAGACGCACTTTTGCTCTCAACCCAGTAATTATATCATGGGCGGAAAGACTGACTACACAGCTCAATTTCATTGTGAGCTGCCGTCAGCCAAACCGACCGCTTCACATCATTGTGCCAGGGTCTGAAACTGAAAATACCATTTCCAAACAATTTGGGGGGTGTTGGGGGTGGTAGAACAGAAATGCAAACGAAACAAAACCTACAAAACAGTTTGATGGGTCCTTCTTTGTTGGCAGAAAAGAAAGAAAACAACCAGAGAGAAATTGTTAAATACAGAAGAAAAATACTGCGATTCAGTTTACAAAGACCGCGGTGAGCTAAGTTTTCTAGCTTCGCTAAACCTCATAAATACAGGGGGACATAAAAACCTGAAAGCATAAAATCTGAAAAATACCATGCATGTATTTTATTTGTACGCAAGAGCAGTCTGGTTAAATGTCAATCAATTTCACATGCAGTCACTTTAATCACATGTAACTCCAGTCTACCTTATTTTGGGTGAAGCGCAAACTCATTTCAAAACTAACCGCGTCACATCGAATAAAGACATCGGTCTCTGTGTCTCCCCGTTGCGTAAATAAATGCCAGAAGGAGGCGTGGCGGTAAAAAGCTCAGGGCTGTTCCAATGAAAACCCTCGAAAGACACCCTGCAGAGGATTTCCCTCAACCCAATGGGGACTGGCGACACATGCATACACACACACACACACACACACACACACACACACATTTGCTGTGCTGCCACCCAGGCAAGTCATCTGGGGTGCACCCTGCTGTTAAAAAGCTCAATACTCTTCAGCTGACCCAGACAGTACTGTAAACACCATAAATACGCCACCTGTGGCTGTGTGTCGCCCCTGTCAGCGGGACAGCCTTACCTGCCAGCCCTGAGTTGAAGATGAGGGTGGGGGAGCCACAGCCAGGGAGAGGGGGAGCTCCGGGAGGTGGTGGAGGGGGTGGCGGGGGGGACCACTCCACGGCAGGGCCCGGAGGAGAGGGCGGAGGGGGAGGAGGAGGAGGCGGAGGAGGAGGGGGAGGCGGAGCCAAAGGACCGTTTGGTACTGGAAGAGAGGAGAGGGGAGGGACGAATAAACAAATGGGGAGCGGGTGACTGGACTGACGACCTGATCCAAAACCGGACCCAAACTGCTGTGAGACACGTACCGATTTTACATAACTACCGATTTAATCCAATCCATTCTGTCATGGAAACATCAGTGCCTATTTAAACAATATATATATATATATATATATATATATATATATACACTGATTACATTGAAATTATTTGGTCTATTGAGGACCGCCTGTCATCTTCCCATAACAGGCATGGATATTATGACAGGTATGATGCTTATTCAAAGAACTGCACACACCGGCACCAGGACTGAGAGGTGGCAGGGGAGGTGGTGGGGGAGGCGGGGATGCGGTCCCCAGGACGGCCCCGTTGGGCGGGGCCAGATGGCCGGCCACGCCCATGTACATGCCGGCCACGCCCTCGGCGCCTGGCGGCGAGGGCACGATGGCTATGTCCCCGTCCCCTTTCTTCTGGATCTTGATGGTCCCCTGCTTCTCCAACTCGTGGATCTTCTTCTCCAGGTTGCACTGCCGTTGGATGGCCTCGTCCTTCTCCTTCACCATCCGGCGGAGCGTGTGCACCTGAGAGTTGGCGTCCTTGTACACCTCCTGCATGGGGCCAGAACCAGAACATAAAAAGATCATATCACGCATTTCGATACAGGAGGCGCATATGTTCAGACTGATGCTACACTCCGTTGAGTCTGCGCGCCATCACACCAACAGCGCCTTTGGCCAGACCCACCCGGATAGATTCCAGCTCCTTGTTTCTCTGCATCAGCTGTTTCTCCAGCTCCACGATCTTGGCCATCGCCTCGTTCTCCGTGTCCTGCAGCTTCTCCGTCATCTGGACAAAAGAAAGACCTGCGTGAGACTGCACTTTGAACAAAAACATGCACAACGCTCCTTCGCATCACTACACAGAACTGTTTGCTATCAGCCCCGGGCTTAGTGCAGGGCCGGCCAACCCTGCTCCTGGAGTACCACACTCCACACTATTGATTATCAAGGTCTGTCCAATTAGTGAATCACTGAAAAGCTGGATCACTTGGTAATCTGCAACAGTTTATCAAATGAATTTATTCAATTTAGAGATTAGGGGTTTGAGTGGAATGAAAAAGCACTTTCTGAGCCCTGGTCCAGAGGCCCGGTTAAGTACTCATCTAGAGCCCCTTTAAATAAGAATGTAATCTGGGGCGACACTGATGGGTGGTTAAACTGCATGGTTCCCACTCAGGAAGCATTTGTTTGAGATGAAGTCAGAGCGTGGTCAGCTCTTCTCACATGAGACATGCTCTCCTCCAACTCCTCCACACGCTCCAGCGCAGCATTCTTGGTCTCGGCGTCCTCCAGCAGAGCACCCACATCGAACACATTGTCCAGGTAGGCCTGGATCTGCACCTGCAGCTTGTCACTCTCCGTGTGCCGCAGCTTCTGCACAGAGAGGAAAGAGACTGGAGTCAGTTACTGTAGAGAGGAGAGGGGGTGGAGTTAGTTACTGAAGAGAGGAGAGGGGGTGGGGTCAGTAACTGAAGAGAGGAGAGGGGGTGGAGTCAGTTACTGTAGAGAGGAGAGGAGTGGGATCAGTTACAGAGAGGAGAGACTGGGGTCAGTTGCTATAGAAGAGAGAGACTGGAGTCAGTTACTAAAGAGGAGAGGGGGTGGGGTCAGTTACAGTAGAGAGGAGAGGGGGTGGAGTCAGCTGCCGCACAGAGAGGCCAGAAGTTTGGTTCAGTTTCCACACAATGTGGGGAGAGGTTAGTATGGGTAGTTTACAGCAACCCATGTTTTGTACTCACGTCCAGGTAGTCATCCAGACAGAGCTTGGTGAAGTCGTACTGAAGGTGCACCCGGAAATTCATGTCCTCTACAGAGTGGACCACAATGTTGATGAACTGCATACAGGCCACCTGGGAACCAGAAGAATTAGCGTTCAGAGGGATCTACACGTTCGACACGCACAACACAACACAGGCCACAGCTTGTGCATCAGACAGGTCGGTCTTAAAGGATGCAATCAGATCCACAACGTTCCCCCATCCTCACAGCGTGCCTCTCAGTCACAGTGTCATGAGTCACTGTGGCGAGAGAAATCGGCGCTGATGGCGGAGAAAGAGCTACTTGACGCCTCCGTGTGAGTTTCACAGGCAAGCACAGGCAGGCACGGTGCTAACACAGGCGCCTGTCTGCTGTCAGATCCTGAGTGCAGTCAAACGGCTGAGATGGCAGGCCCTTTTAACGTCTTCCATGGCCTTCAACATTAACAAAAATCAACCCAATACAGCTCTAATGGAACTGAATTATTAAAAGAGACTGATCCAGGCCGCTTTCCAGTTCCTACGCTGATCAGGGTGTTCATTTACCATAAAATCCATGTTGTTGTCCTCGTTTTTGAAATGCTCCATGAGTTTCTCAAACCTCTGCGTCTCGGCACAGACCTGAAACAGAGAATTGTGATTGGGGGAGCTACGGGGGGGCTGGATTGTTTATAGCAGGTGCTAAAGAATTTTGACGCAACAAACAATAACTAAACTGACTGGGGGTTTGGGGGGGGGGGCTCAGCCTTTTGCAGAGGGTTGCTTAAGCCCCAGCTATTCCCTCCCTCCCTCCGCCCCTGCTCAACAGAGAACCACATCCAAACAGGCTGTTACTGGCTGATGCAGCTTCTTGTCTGAGAAATAAAATTTAAAGTGAAAGTTTTCTCTGTGTGTTTGCATGACACTGTCCTCCGCAGAGGGGACTTCCAGCTTTAATGGAAGGTAAGTGCAGGACAATGTCTGATTTAATATTTAATTCTGAGAAAATGATGCAGTAACTTTCACCTCACAGAGCTGATCCTCTCCCGATTTCACTCTGTGCTGCAACTCTATCACACACACACACACACACACACACACACACACACACACAAATCAGCTTGCACACGCACGTTCAGACTCTCGCAATCACATTCCAACACACATGCCCACACACACACACACACACACACACACACACACACACACACGTAAATCAGCTTGGACACGCACGTTCAAACTCTCGCAATCGCATTCCAACACACATGCCCGCACACAAACTCGTACACATGTTTACATACAACCTCGCATGTGCTTTCACAAACAAAGACACACACACGTCCGCGATAACGCACTCAGACATGTTTGCACACAGAGCACACGCACAAGTGGGCCAACCAAAGCGTTATTACGCCGCTCTAAATCTCGACTGCATTACTGAATCTGATCCGTCTGCCACATTTCTACATAAATAACAGTTCCTGTAAGGTCAACTTCATTCCTCTGTTTGAAATGCAGATAAACCCGCCTACAGCCATGTGCGATGCACTGTGTCTAATTCTAAGATTGTATCACACAGAGGAATTCAGCTCTTAGTCTGCTGTTAACACTTTTCTGACATTGGCATAGATCAGAAGCAGTAGTAATGGTGGCCAACGTTTTCCTCAGATTGAGGACGGGTACCTCCTTGAAGTTATCGAAGGCAGACAGAATGATCTCATGGCCTCCCCGGACAAGGCAAACGGCGGCGAGGAGCTCCAACACGAGGGCTTTCGTTCTGCGGCAGAGAAGCGGAGACAGCGTTATAGCGCTGGTGAAGGTGCAGGGTAACGGGGAAAGGGGCTTATCGGGACACTGACAGTCCGACGCCAAATTCCAGGCACATCTTAACCCCGATTTCACTCAATAAAACAATTAACCGTAAGATTAGAATACCTCAGAGAAAGCATTGCGTGAGCCAAAGTGTAACACATTAGGAAAGCCCTCACATTCTGTTTCACATTTTTTACCCTTCGCTAAAACTATCCAGAAAGGGTAAAAAGATTTCAGAGAAAGAGCAGACAAATGTTTTCCTCATAATTACTTGAATACTTTATTAAAGGGATTAAATAGAAGTAAAAAGTTTAACTCTGAAGGCTCTGTAATGTTTAAGGTAAAGTAGCCATTAGCTGAAAGGTTGTATTAATGGATCAAATTAAAAGTTAGAAGCTAAGCAAGTTGTTCTGGATAAGAGTGTCAACCAAGTAATGTTTTAGTGTGTCATATGAAATGCTGGCAGTCTTCTCTGAGTTTCACGGCAATCTGACATGGACTTTTATTCTGAAGGAGATGGAACAACGTTGTGGCTTTCGAGGAGGGGCGTGGCTAAGGAGGAGTGTCACCCCTGGGCTCGATCTGTCCAGGAAAACCTGTGCCGCAGTCTGGGAGAGCCTTACGGTCACTGGACTGGGGGAGTTTATGAGCACGAGCCCTTGTACTGGCGGGGCGGGTCAGGAACTGGCAGAGGGGTCTTTTCAGGAAGAAGGTGGATCTGTGCATCTTTTGCAGGATGCTGTGAGAGAAATCAAGAAGTGTTCACCCGCGATGACAGAAAGAACCAAGGGGCTTGTGGAGCTCACCGGGGATTCTTATTGTTGAGACTCAGTGCGATTTCATTGACGGCGTGTGGATGAGACATGACCATGTTGAAGCCGTACTGCAGGATTAGAGGGGGGGGGGGGGGGGGGGAGAGACAGAGAAAATTTTAAGCCGACGTCTGTTAACAGGAAGCATCCAGTCGTCCTCTTAGCGTGCTATTATGGGCATGAAACCATGAGAACGCTCCACTAGATGACAAAGTAACTGGATGAGCGCGACAGCGGGCGTTTAACTGCGGAGACGGGAGGCTTTTTCACCTGGTAGTTCATTACGGCCCGCAGACACATGATGCAGACGTGGACGTCGTCCTTCTTGGACACCAGTCGGGAGTTCTTCAGCGTTCTCCGGCTCGGCAAAGAGTTGCTCCTGAAACGTCGCGGGGGAAAAGCGGCAGGGGTTAAATACGGGGATCTCCTTTGTGAGGTGCGGGGACAGAAGCTTGAATTTACGAACCTCTGTCCCTAGAACCCGGACTTCACTTTGACGTTGAAACTCATTCGCTAAACGTTTCGATTTCAAAGCGATAACGCAACGCATATTGCCCTTACGCTTCTAAAGATTGTGTGTGCCATTTTTTGCCCGCCTTCTGTAAAACAATGGATCGCTCATGTCATTAATACACCGTCTTCTCTACTTTAAAGCCTACTCGAGCTGTAGTCTCTACGTGTCAATTCACTTACCTGCTGTCTATGTAAGTAACACTGGACAAATACATCAGTCAAATTAAATAATAGCATAAAAATACATGTATGCTATTATTCCCATTAAAATGAAAACGCAGATGCCCTTGGAATAGAAGGGAAAACCCAGGAATGCGCCCCCCTCCCCTCCCCGCTTCCTGCCGCTGCCACAGAAACATCCAGAATGAATGAAAGCTGCACTGGTGGTAAACCCATCTGTAGCCCCCCCGTCCCGTCCACAATCCCTGGCTCCTCCAGAGCCGAGTGCAGGATTAGCATCGCTAACCGAGCGGCTCCTTCCAGAAGGCCCGGCGGAGCGGACGGGGAACGGAGTCGCGAGGCGGACCATATTGCCCGGAGCGCCCGCACAAAGGCAAGACAATGCTGCCCACAGTGTCACCGGGAGCCAGACGACAGAATCGTCTAATTGTTTTTAATTGAATTTCCAAATACAGACGTATCAACTTCCGAGCGGAACAAAGGCTGGAGTGATTTGCATGCAAGGCAGCGATCGGCGCAGCCTTCGGAAGACAAAAACAGAGAAAAGCCTTTCTCTCCCAGGCTTCCTCACAATGAAAGGGAAGTGCTATAGAGCCCCCTCCCTCAGAGAAAATCTCCAGTCTGTCTGTCTGTTTTCAGCTCAATCACAAGATCCCGGTGCTGTCATTCGGGAAGAAAGACAACCAGACTACAGCAACCTTTCTCCTTCTCTGGAGGAAGGTTGGACCCAAATGTACGGGACGACCTCTGCTCCCTCCACAGACTGAGGGGCATGAACGCGATCCCGACACCCACCACATCCCAGTATCAAGTCGTGACAACTTATGCCTCGTTTTCATGCAACAGAAACACTCTGAGATACTGCCTTCCTATTGTGCATGTAGTTACAGCATCTCTTAAACACACTTCAGTGCAAGGAGTGTGTGTGTGTGCGTGTGTGTGTGTGTGTGAGCATCAGTGAGATAGTGTGGGTGTGTGTGTGTGTGTGTGTGTGTGTGTGTGTGTGTGTGTGTATGTGTGTGTGTGTGTGTGTGTGTGTGCGTGTGCGTGTGCGTCTGTGTGCGCATCAGTGAGAGAGTGTGGGTGGGTG
>JAOYSI010007256.1:0-12251 GCA_025775065.1 Hiodon alosoides | reverse complement strand
CCCCCCCCCCCCCCCCCCCCCCCCCCCCCCCCCCCCCCGGGGGGGGGCCCACAGCCTCTTTACATCACTTTAGTCCATTTGCCCATTGTCAGTGTGAATAGGTGACAATCTAAAGACAACACTGGCAGAGGCTCTTTTCACTGTTTAAGCCTTCATTCAGACTTTCCAAAGACAAAAGTATTCGATTCAACTCTTGCCCCCAAAAGACAGAAGAGGGCCGAGTGCAAAGGAAACCCTTGACAGACCAACAATTCCTCGCCATCCAGGGGGAAAAAAAAGTATATAATTAAACGGGCCCGATAATTGGTTGCAAGCCTCCCAAGAGAGCCAATGGGGAGGTGAGGAGGGCACTCACACAAGGAAGTAGTCCCATCGGTCGTCGTCCATGTCAATGAAACTGGCCGTCTCGATGAACCACATCAGGAAGGTCTGAAGCCTCTCGTGGTACTCTCGAAAGCCAGGGCAGGAGGCGTCCACCTGGAGAGGGGGTTTACTCCAGGTCAAAGGGCACGCAGCGGGGGAACGGCGGGGGAACACTGCACAGCGGGTCTGAGCGACGCTCTCCCGGCTGTGGCCAGGCACCGCAGGAAAGCAGCGGAAGCGATGGGTTTGCGTTTTTACATAACGGACCAATGGTGCATCTCTGGACATCTGCAGACCATAACCAACGACTATGGAGGGACACCTGCCTTGTGTATCTGATAGGAGATATCTTCTCCCTCCTCCCCGTTATGAGTTTGGTATTTGTGGAGAAGAGTTCCAAAGGGCTTGAAGTTGGCTTCCTTCTCTAACAAGGTGATAAAGTCGTCTGTGTTGCAGCTGAAGCCAGCAGGTATGATCTGGCGAATCTTCCCCTCAATGTCATCGGGCTGAAGACACAGAAAGAGCAGAGATCAGAACCGGTGTGGAGGAGGCTAAGCAGAGAAATTACACTCAACAACATCATTTCACCAACGACAAAACTAAAATCTAAATATATTCTTTCTATACATACAGACGTTTCTCATATACCAACTGTCAACCACAGTAACCCAGCTGAAAATCAACGTCCGATTTATCCTTTTTCCACACACACACAGTAATCGAGCCTGGACAAAATTACTTCTGCAGATAAGATTTATAATAATAATAAAATATTGAATTATGCCAACGTGAATGAGCATTTCAAGTCTCAATTCTGAACTACCAGAGAAGGAAACCGTCTCCTATAAACAGAAGGTCATCATTCGTCCCCTTGAGTGCAAGTGTGGACAAAACGGTTTGAAACCATAGATGTACCCCCTCTGACCAGTTCCCCCAAAATGAGCAACCACCAACCGTTAAACTTTATCTTTGGCAGGTAATATCAGACTGGTCCAAAGAAAAAAAAAAAAAACGCATAAAAGTTTTGTATCAAACGTACTAATGCCTTATGAGAAGAGTTTTTGGGTTCGCAGCAGGAAGTGACATCGCCGAAAGCAGGAAGTTACGGCATTGCCAGGAAAAGAGGGATCCTGCGACGTTGGTCTGGGATCTCAAACTCAAACGGACCAAGAGATTTCACGCTTACAAGTTTAAAACTTCAAACGCTTGCTATAGTGCTCGACAACTCCCAGTAACCCGCATCAGAAGAGGGCAAAGACGGACAAAGAAGGGGCTTTGCAGAGCATCACTGCGTGAACCCGGGCAACAACGAAAAAGTTCAATTTCAGCCAGGAAGAACTTCCGCTAACTATTTATTATGCACGCGACTCATGCAGAAATGCAGTAACACCAGCCTCCATTGTTTTGTTATTAAGCTATACTTTAACCATGACTGGCAGAGGGAATTCATATTTTTTGTGGCACAAAATTTTTTTTTTTTTTTTTTTTTAAATAACCATTAGGCAATTAAGACTGTCAGCTGAGCAGAGCTAAAAAAAAAAAAAAATCCCTCTTTTCTATCCCACAGTGAAGAGCACTTAATTGAATACATTAACTACTTAGGGTAAACCATGAATATTTGATGAAGTCCCCACAATTATATATTTATGCTTCTCACCGGGCAATAAAATTTAATGAATTAATCTGGATTTAACAAAACCCCGGGCATCAATATGAGGCCCTCGTCTCTAATCCTTGCCAGTGAATTCAATCAAATTAACTTGCCCCCACGTCTCAAAGAACAGAGGACACAATGAGGCCCGGTCCCCAGGATTTTTACTCAGCAGAATGCGCGCTTAGTTCAGCTGTAATGTTTGCATTGTATCCATTTCCACAAGGACCGACACAAGAACACTTTGCATTTACTTGCTAAGCAGACCTTTCACGCCATTTACATGCACGATGGCCATCAGTTCTTTACCAAGGTCCTTGCTGCTGCGCATTCAAAACAGAGGAGAGTACAAAGCGCGTTACAAAAGGCTAATACAACACGCCGCCAATCGCCCTCCTTTCAGACATCACCTAATGTTCAACTAGAGGCAATGCACCTGCAGCCGAGAGATCCTTCCTATTGTCACCGTTCGACTTCGTTTCAGAGGAATAAGGAGAACAAACGCCGGCGGGGGGGGGAACAAGCCACGTTATCCCCCGTCCCCGTCCCTGTCCCGTGCGTCAGAGGGTAAATTACTCCAGTTTGGATTCAGAAAGAGACCAGATCCATGACGCGTTTGTAAGGAAGAATACCAAATAAACCTAATCATGGACTGACACAGTTCTTGTCCATGAATTCAAAAATTATTTTTGCAAAAATACAACGTGCCTTAGTTTTTCTAATTAATAACTTTGTGTTCAACACAGATATTAGTACAGTTAATTTTGTTCAATTATATTCAAAAGAATATAATATATTTTTTATATTCCCCCCCCCTCCACCCCCCCATCAACCTAACTCTTGAACGTTTAGGGTCACACTTTTGACTTCCCTGCTGTAAATTGTTTGGAAAATGAAAATGTAATGTGAAAATAAAGACAGCATCCATTTTCACTACCATATAAACCTCCAACAAAAAACTCAATGTACAAAAATGTTCTGCAACGGGAAACTAAGCCCAGTGTTCTAACAACATCTCAATAAACCCTAATCAAGACGGAAAACCAGAGTACACAGGGTGAGCAAATGGGGTGAAAGGCATTAAGCACATAAAAAAAAACTACTACATACTTCTGTCAATTAGGATGAACAACATATCTGTACTATTGTATAATTCACCATTATGTCAAATCTGGCAGGTTTGTGAGGCACTCGAGTCACACGTAACAATTTAACAGGAAAAGAACCATCAGAATGCAAATAAATACATTCAACAGCTTCAGTCTTGTATGGGTAGTAGCGCCAACGTCAAACGCATTTAAGATTGATTTAGTTCTTTTAAACAGAAAGGGTTTACTGGTTGAACAAGACACACTGGCGTCTATAACAACACACATTGGTGGTCTCCACAAATAGACAGAGAACCTAAACCCCACTGCCTGGTACCGCTTAGCGCAGGCAATCAATTCAAAGTCTAATCTCAGAGCCCTAATCTGGATCTTTAAAAGGCCTTTCTCTTTGAAAAGGGTGGAAGGGGGGTTGGGGATTAGCATACCCCCAGGGGAGCACTTGGGTCTGGATCAAGCATGGGTGAAAACGAGATCCTTCGCTTCTCTGCAGCTAATTTGTCTCTACAGGCAGAAATGACAGGGCCTGCTCAAAGAGGGGTCAGGGGCACCCAGAGCGGAGGAGATTAAAAAACGGGCGACGTCCAGGACTCGCCAAAGCACATGACCAACGTCGTCACTACGCCTGGAGCCCCAGGGACGGCGAAATGTCTCGTTCATTTCACCATTTTAAACCAGGGAAAACGCCTAGCAACCGGATAGTCAAACAAGTGGGTGTTCGGCATCATTTTTTACCTCCACACAGTCAAAGGCTTCTGTGACCTTGGCGGCGTATTTGACTTTGAAGAGGGTGTTCAGGTTCCCGGCACTGTAGTGCAACTGGATCTGAAGGCCTTTGTATCCAAACGCCACCTCACTAAAACGAGACAGCAAGTCATTACTCTTCGCTTACATCTTTTCAAACCCTTCAAATGTAGAAGGCCGACGTTTGCGCTACATTTAAAAAAAAAAAAAAAAAAACAGCATTAACCATCAAATAAAATCAAAAGCTTATATCCAATCACAGCGCTGCCGGTTGATGCAGCAACGCCCCCAATTAGAAAGGGGTTAAAAAAATAAGAAAATTAAATTAAAATATAAGTGAGGAGGGAAAATGCTACAGCCAAACCGTGGTAGTTGGCGCCTTGGCTTCAACAGTCGTTTACGATTTAATTACGAGTTGTATGAGGATAAAGGACCACGAGAGTTGGGCACCGTTCCCTACTTTAGAGACTGAGATGAATGTGACAAGACTTACTCATCCCCGAAAAGTTGATGACTGTACTCTGGGTGGAACGTTGTGCTCTCATCTTCGATATCCTCGGGGAAACGCACTGTAAAGAAACAATAATTCATCCCCTGAAGCCAATTAAGGGGTGCACGGGATTAGGTGTGATAAACAGAATCAACACTGCTATTGGTTTAAAAATCGACCATGTGTTTTGGAATTGACCTAACGCGTTCAGGAAAAGCTGCTTTACAGAAAAGACGTTTCCTAACCTAAGACTTTCAATGCTCTACTGATCACTTAAACGGATAACATGTTGCCCCAAGCAGAAACCATCAATATTTATCCAGGCAGCAATGGGTAAAATTATACTACTGTAAACATATAAAGAACATTCCAATACCCAAATCCAACACGTGTGATAAAGGCACAAGACAGAAGAAATGGATACTAACAAGGAGGTATGGAATATGGATAACGTACCTAACTTTAGACATATAGCTTCATTTGTGTCACATTTGTATTCAGTCAATTTCTTCTCCATGGTGTTCATCCCTGAAGTAGAAACGAAAATAAAACAGAGCCATCCCTTTGAGCCCGACGATTGTAAGGAAAGTGAAAGTCCAGGGCATTCTAAAATCCACAACAAAAACCGGGGGAGGGTCGACCACGTGTGTTTACTCGGGACTCGTGGCGCCACTTTGCGCCTGCCAACGTGACAGCCAGATGTTGGAAACCTGCTTTCCACAACGAGGCGCGCACTGAATGACACCGAGGATTACACATAAATCTTATGAATAAACGAGGAAGGAATTTACATAGCCAGCCCAGTTACGACTGGTACATTTTATTTTTAATTATAACATTTTAAAATGCAAATATATAAATAATACATGAATAATTCCGCACCATGTTTTTTATTTTTTCTCCAGATTACATAACCAGCTAATACAACAGCGGCGTTTTATCTTCTAGCTACGTGTATGTTAATGTTAGCAAGACAGCTAATAAAACGACGGGGAGGAAAAAAACGTGTTAATTTAATTTAAATTACCAGTCACACTGGGTTGCTAGCTGGCATGAGACATTGTTTACACAACGATTTTACAGTATATATGCTGTCGTTTTGGTTTGTTGGTCGTTTGTTTGCCCATCAGACGTGAGCTAGCAACCTAGCTATCTATAACACCAGGCAGCACCCAACCTCTCAATTAATATCAAAACGAACTGAGGATTTTAGAATTTAAAAACAACAACGCTATCTATATGAAATAATGTTCATCGCTTTTAAAAATTCGTTTTCACCCTCGTTAACTTACCCGCCATTTCGGTGCTGTGCAGAGTTAGGGGACCGCAGCAGACCCGCGCAATCTTACTTCCTATTTACTCACGTGTTTCCGTTGCAATAAACTTCAACCTTAAACTTAGGCTAACTGTTTCTGATTGGCTAATATGGTTTACATGAGCGGCACGGGCAAGTAAAATATGGCGATGCAATGTTCAGTGACGAGGAATAGTGATTCCGTCGAGCTTGACATTGCTGTGTTGTTAAATACCTCTGTCGGTGCTTATTCGTTATTTATTTATAACATATAAACTAAATTAGTTTGGCCTGTGCACTAACAAAAGAAACTGAAGTTCAAAGCGGTTAGTATTTTTTGCAGAAAGTAGCGCATTGAAATAAAATAAAAAATGCAATAGAACGACTTGCCATTGCCCAAAAAAGCAACGGAGAGTGACAGACCGTATGTGTGGATATGTGAACGGAACTTCCGTCGGTTTTAGCATTGTCATCAGGGGCGCGGCGGAGAGCTGAGACCCCGAAATACAAACCCAAAAAAATAGTTGCGGGTCAGTGGCAAGGCTTTTAAATATCGGTTGTACTTTAAAAAATTACATTTTGACATTTTCAGTTTTTACATTTTTTTTTATTCGATGGTGTCGTCACATTTACAACGTAATATGTATGATTACAAATGTTTAATTTATATTAACATTATTATATTTACGATTTCACCCCATATGTTTACCAAAGAGCTGCATGGCTCTGAATGGCTGGATCACCGTTACCTGCTGAGACGTCTAATCCTCTCAGACACGTCATTACTGTGTTATGTATTTATGGGCCGAGGTAATGTGTGGGTTTCAATTTTAGACAGCGGTAAACAGCCAACCATTCCTTAAATGACAAGTGTTAGTCCAGTCTCTTTATGTAAATATCCATTTAGAAGGCTTCCGTTGAGTGGGTGTGGCATTTCCTCCTTGATGAGACATACTACGCCCGTTTTGCAGATTTAGTTTACTTATGCGTCGTACTAATCGTTCGTAACAACAAAATGTGCCTAACTTAATCCTCAACGGTAAACCCTGATATGATCAACTGGTGAGATAAAGATTAACTTATCAGGGGAGGTGGTTGTCAGGCATGGACACTGAATTCAAATGAGTGGGCAGTGGGAGTAGGCTATGTAGGTAATTACTTGGAGGATGTTGATTAAGCTGAAAAATTTGTTTCAGTTTGTGACAACGTCTGTGATGGCTATTTTGGCTTTTGGCTTCCGCCTGCTGGGTAAAATGTGGTTAAATGGGGACGTGGGCCATTTAATTTAGATCATGATTCAAATTTAAGGATGCTTTCATCACCCAATGAAAGCATAACAACTGCATTACCTTGAGTTAAAGACAAACCATAAACATCCTGGGTTAAAAGAATGAGCTGCATTGTTGCCTGGACAATTTAGGAGGCATGACGGGTCTTCTCTTTGATAACCCTTCTGGTTCAACCTTACAAATGATAAAACTGTGTGTCCTACTGCAGTCAGTGAGTACAATATGCTGTCATAAAATAGAGACCATTTATCTGGGAATATCTGGTATCTTGGAAAGCCTAACAAGGTCACTGTAACAAACTAGACATCCGAGAGACAAACAATGTGAGATAATCTGTTGTAAAAATCCAAAATTACACCACTTTGGTTCAGTCGGGAATAAAACATTTAAATTCTGAAAAAAAAAAAAAAAAAAAATCTGTCTACAGCAGATTGAAAGCTTAATAAAGTCAATGACCGTGCAGGAGTAAAAACTACGATGGGTTCACTGAACCATGTCTAAACGCTGTGTTATTATCCCTACCAAACAGCCTACCCAACCGATTCACCTATGTTCTGATTTACTGTGGGTAATTTTACCTCTGCCCTTGCATCAGTACTAGGCTATCGCCGTTCCGCACAGATTGCTTTATGGTCTCTTAACTGTGCCCATAGCCGCTTTGATAGTGTGGAGGGCAACACACATCACAGGACCCCTGGACCACATCTCAGTCACATGGCTTAAGCTTGCGTTTTCTCACAGGTGAACGTGGAAGAATTCTGCCCCTCGCTCACATTTGTCCTTCTAGTTGGCCCAGTGGAGAGTGTGACTTAGAAAGCTTTGTTTACAGAAACACATTCCAGAACATTTCTAAAACACCCGAGGCTATTCTCTATGACCTTCTCTCCCACATTTGTTCTCCTCCACACTTTTCTGAAAAATAAGTATTTTGACAGTGAGCAGGTATTATGAATTTGTGCACAACGCGAAGGAACCACATAAAAAGCGTAACATAAGTTCTTAACCTGTGTTCAGAACACAACAGTTCAGAACCATTTAGCATTGGTACACTAGATATGTTATTCAGTTAAAAACTTTGAATGCAACTCATCTGTAGACCATCTACATGGATCTGCATCATAGAATTAAGCATCAAACAGCACAAAGTTTATTAAATACGTTTGCACAATTTTAGTTAGCGCAATCACACCGTGCAGCTGTTGGTCGAGTGCAAGGAAATACGGTCTTTCTACTTATGGAAAAATATATTATGAATCACAGCTTCATTCTATTTTCAATGACATCATACAGATTGGATCTGTAGCAACAGGTAAACGAACAACCTGTAACTGGCCTCACGCCGGGGTATTTACCAAGTTTTTAAGTGTAGACAGTTTACCAAAGCCAGGCGCCTGCGCCAGTTAACGTGACGTCATCTCAAGCATGGCGGTCAAGGTGACTCTAACTACATTGCGCTTAGCAGATTTCACTAATACTTAAGTTTGTGTGTTTTATTTATTTTGTTTAAGTGACAGCGGTTTAGAACTTACGAATGCAATTAACTGAATTTAAAAAAGTGCATAGTAAGTGCTAATAGCATCTCTAGGTTTAATACCGGTGTTTGTCTTGGCCTTGGAATAAGTACCTATTCATGTTTTTTTAGCTAGTTACACTGTAGCCTTTGAACACCATTTCAAAGTCTAACGTTACTGTACTTTCCCAGGCACTTTAACCTGTGTTAGTTAATAATTAGTTGTGCTATATGACAAGAGTCGTCTTTTTGTTCTTGGCATACTAAGAAAGATAATGTCGGATGTTTGCTTGTTATGAGATAGTTAACCACTGTGTAGTTCATACCTGGATACATTATCTTGTTTCATGTTGTTAAAATGTTAGATAATGTAAACGGAGAACTGTCTTGTATCGTAGCCTAATTACTTACAAAATTATCATTCTTAAAACCTGTTTCGCAAGCAGCTATTTCGGTTAGAGAAACATATATAAACGGTTCACCAAGAAAATCTAAACATAAAGTCTCTAAAATAGTTTTCCAATCGACCTGGTCCTGTTATGTATCAATAGCCTCAAGTGCCGAAATAATTTTTTTGCATTTCCGTAGAAAGTCGATATTAAACGAGCTCTGTATAATTTAGTCCGTTCAAAGTTGACAATGCTTTGAACAAGTCTCTTTCTGAATGTAGTTGTGATGGTTGTCGCAACAAACCTTTCCCGTTGTAAAAATAAACTTCGTAAAACGTTTTCAGGTGCAATCAACCAAGAGAGCCGATCCGAATGAATTGAAAAGGATCTTTTTAAAGGTAAGACGTATTATTGTTTTTGATAATTTACATAACTGCCTATCTACAGGTATTTGACTAACTCGAAGCTTAAAGGGTATCTGAAGGGTATTTTAAAAGTCAGACATTAGTGGCCAGTGAGGAATGCCACACTGTATTTCTGAACCTCCCTCATTTGATTATTTCTTTGATGTGGTTATGTAATATGGCCCAAGTTTGTATTTTTGACACAAATAATGATATGGAATAAAGTGTATGATTTGTTCTATCGAGATGGGGTAATTGGTATCTGTTTCGGTAAGAGGTCATGTCCGAGGAGCCCGCCCTAAAGGAAGTGACTTTATCCCCCCCCCCGTTCAGTGTACTGTCAGCTCTGCAAATGAAATGATTTCTCCAACTGTCAGTACTTTCTGGGGTTTTCTGTGAGAGGAAACCAGCGTCTTACAGCGTGGTTGTCTTTACCGATCACAATCGATTACCTTTCCCAGGACACTGTCTACTCACACTCACATGCACTCACACACACTAACACACACTCTCACTCACACACACTCACACATACTAACACACACTCTCACTCTCACACATATGCGTGCACACCCCCCCGTGGAGACCGCCCCATTTAAATCTCTCTGGGTCGCAGCGTCTGTCTCTGTCTGCCTCTGACATCAGTATCACTGTAACCGCTGTCTTCTGTGCTTGCTGTGCGTGTGACTGTTATGGCAAAATGTTTCCTTTGGGGACTACAGAGTGAAGCGGTCGAAGATCAGTGTAGTGCGTCTGGTGAGGCCAGCAGTATGGACCCAATGCTTTTGTTTGGCGTTTGTTTGATGCGTGGTGAGGTTGGGTCCGCGTCTGTTCCCCTGTGGAGGGATTGAGGATTGGACGCACAGGGGACGGTCTGCGTGGTCTGGTTTGTGTGACTGAGTGACAAAGCGGGGGTGGGGGGGGTCGCATGCCTGGACTAATCCCGGATCCCTCCTCTCTGTGTCTGTCTCTGTCTCTTTCCAGTTTGACATTTCTGTGGATTTTGCCTCTCCAGCCGAATAGAGTTTCTGTGTGCAGAGTATGGAGGATAACTGCCCTGTAAGCCTTTATATGGCTGCAGTAGGCGTGGTGTTGAGAGGGTTATGATGAGATGCCTGACTGTCTGTGCTGTGAAGTTCAGGCTCAGTCAGTGCTGGCGTTAAGAGCCACACGTGTGCAGAGCCTCTTGTGTAAACCTGAGTCATTTAAAGGGCTCTGTACACACCGTTCACGCGCTGCTTACCTGCCCAGAGTCATCAAATCAATAACTCTGACAACTGCTCCTTAATATGCCATTAAAGAATTAATAATTCAACAGGTCAAGTTAAATTATTGGCTAAATGGGCTGTTGTAACCAAGAGGACCATTTAAACCAGTCATGAAAATGAGTTTGGGCGTTTGCTTCGTTTGACGATTAAGTGCTTGTTAAGAGGCCTCTAATATAAGTGAAATTATGCATAGTGGTATGAAAAAAAAAAAAGTAGACAAATTGCTTGGAATTAATACTCTCACTTAAAACATTTCCTGTGTGATGTGTGAAAATAAGCACTGGGGGGTGAGTACTCTCAGTATTTGGCAGTGCTATTTAAAGGTCCCCCCTGTACTGGGCGGTTATGGCGTTTGTCTGTTTTGGAAGTGTATCCAGTGTCTGGACAGAAGACTCCACGTCTTGCACTCCCTCTGCTGGAACTGGTAATCGGATCCCTTTTCTAAAGGTCTCGTCCTCTGATCTTTAAAAAGGACAGGCATTGTCGAGTGTGCAGTTTAGTTTGTTCTGTGTTTACCCTATGCACTTAGCCTCAGTGTAGTATTTATGTCGCGTTTTTTTTTTTGCCGGAGTATTTTATTTCTTTTTCCTGTGAATTGAACAGGTGCCCCACCCCCTGAAAACTGCTACTTGGACGCAGGTGATAAATGAGGCGTTGCTGCTGGTTGACTTTGGGCACCAGATCTAGAGGGCCCGTGAGTTATTTCTGGAACTAGCTGACAGAGTAGTAAAATGAAATAAAAAAGAAGGCACTAAAAGCCGAAAATCAGCGGATAAATGTTGCCTCTGTTTTTTCCCCCTTTTACATTGACGCCAGCTCTGAAAATTTAGTTGTAATTTAGTTGTAAATAATAATGACTGGTGAAATGAAAATCAATTAAATCAACTTAGGTCCCTGTGGTGCAGAAAAGAAACACAGTAGGTTTCAGCAGAAGAAGAGCCATCTGTTGAGGGTCAGGTGTTCTCCTCCATAGACCACGGATTCCTCTGTCTGCTTGCAGAGCTGCTGAAGTGAGTGGAGTGTTTAGAAATGACAGCTGGGGTGAGTCCACCTGCAGCACTGTGTCGTCTGAGCTGCTGATTCTCCCAGAAGCAAAAAGAAGTCTTCTGTTTCTGTGTTTCAGGACAACGGGGCGTGCTCAGTGCCTGTGTTCGGTGCGAGTTGGCTCTGTGTTGACCTGGTGTTGACTTAGTGTTAACATGTCGACCTGGTGTTGACTTAGTGTTAACATGTCGACCTGGTGTTGACTTAGTGTTAACATGTCGACCTGGTGTTAACATGTTGGCTCGGTGTTGACTTAGTGTTAACATTTTGGCTCGGTGTTAACATGTTGAATCGGTGTTGACTTAGTGTTAACATTTTGGCTCGGTGTTAACATGTTGAATCGGTGTTGACTTGGTGTTAACATGTTGACTTGGTGTTAACATGTCGGCTCGGTGTTAACATGTCGGCTCGGTGTCGGCTCGGTGTTAACATGTCGGCTCGGTGTTAACATGTCGACTCGGTGTTAACATGTCGACTCGGTGTTAACATGTTGAATTGGTGTCGACTCTGTGTTGACTTAGTGTTAACATGTTGACTTGGTGTTAACATGTCGACTCGGTGTTAACATGTCGGCTCGGTGTCGACTCGGTGTTAACATGTCGGCTCGGTGTCAACGTGTCGACTCGGTGTCGACTCGGTGTTAACGTGTCGGCTCGGTGTCGACTCGGTGTTAACGTGTCGGCTCGGTGTCGACTCGGT
>JAOYSI010007253.1:0-12254 GCA_025775065.1 Hiodon alosoides | reverse complement strand
TGGATGTGTACGTTTGTGCGCACGTGGGGGCGTTTGGATGTGTACGTTTGTGCGCACGTGGGGGCGTTTGGATGTGTACGTTTGTGCGCACGTGGGGGCGTTTGGATGTGTACGTTTGTGCGCACGTGGGGGCGTTTGGATGTGTACGTTTGTGCGCACGTGGGGGCGTTTGGATGTGTGCATAGGGGACCTAACTGAATGAGAGTGTATTATTATGTCAGGTGACAATGAGGGAACAGGGAAATTTTAATAGGAGTACCTAGACCAGCGTTTATTTAGATTCAGTTCCAACTCTGGACTTTTGGGAAAGATAATAAATTGGAGATGGTGGGGTAACAAGGTAGGCGAGGTAACAAAACCGTTTTCTGCACTGCAGTGAGCCTGTCGTGTTAAGATGAATCCGTCACAGGTATTTGTGATTCTTTCTGTGTGTCAGCCTGATCACGCCGCTTGTTTTATTTTCTCTGCGACTCCTGGAGTTTAAGAGCTGTGTGACACTGCTGAAATTAGGGCCAGATTGAAACGTACACTTAGCTGTCACCCCAGGCTTGTTTGAAAAGTCACTGTGTGTGTATTTAACATTGAGTTGACATTGGGAATGCCAAGTGTGCTGTGTGTTACATGGTGTGTTCCTGATTTAGTTTATTCAACATGCATTCTGTCATACGCTATCACGCAGTAAAGTTTTATTCGTATTAAAATACCCCTTGTTTTATAGAATAAAACGCCACTGTTTTTCTAAGCTGCAGAGTCCGTTCTTTGGAATTGTGTTGATCCAGAGGAGCGGGGAGTCTTCATAATCCATCGGGTTCTGGTCAGGGTTGAATCTGTCGGGCGGCGCGCGGCTGAGCGGTATGGATGCCGTTTAAAACCCGTGCCCTCCTCCCAGGTGCCATCCTGGGCCGCTCGGAGACGCAGGAGTGCGTTTACTACAACTCCAGCTGGGAGAAAGACCGCACCAACCACAGTGGGGTGGAGACCTGCTTCGGGGAGAAGGACAAGCGGCGCCACTGTTTCGCCACCTGGAAGAACGTCTCGGGCACCATCGACATCGTCAAACAGGGCTGCTGGCTGGACGACGTCAGCTGCTACGACAGGTCAGCCGCCGTCTCCCGAATCCTTCTTTTGCAGACCTTAGTTTGTGCGTTTAAAAAATTGTAACTCTGTCGGACGTTAAAGGACGACGGTGGGAAAGCCAGTATATCTGTCTTGCTGTCTGATTATGTATGTATTTATTTTCTATCTGTGTAACGAAGCCAGCAGGAAAATGCTTGGGCCCGGCGCTTTGCACCGAGCCTGCAGGGCTGCACTTGTCTTGGCATGCCCTGGAGCTGGTTTGCCTCGCTGCGCAGTAACCGGGATCCATTTATTTCCGAGCCCCGCAGTGCGTGCTGCCCGAGGATCTCTTCACTCCAGCCGATGTTACGGATGCCCTAGTGTTTTGCGCGCTGGAAACGTCGAGGATCAAACGCGGCCACTTAGAGAGAGGCGTTCTGAGATTTCCCCCCCCCCCGGCACAAACGGCGGACAGTGACGTTTTTAGGGAAGCGAGACGCGCCTGCCGACTTCATCATCCAGGCTGTCAGAGCGGGGTTGTTGTCGTGGGGCAATGCAGGCGATTTCCGGCCGCCTGGATGTGACAGTGGCGTCTCCTTTTGCTGGTTGCAGCAGCGAGTGCACGGAGCGGAAGGAGAGTCCGGAGGTGTTCTTCTGCTGCTGCGAAGGCAACATGTGCAACGACAAGTTCTTCTACAGCCCGGAGATGCAACCGCTTCAGGGTGAGTTCTGGTCTGGGTGAACCCTCAACCCTCAACCCTCCAACATGCCTGTAATCAGTAGGTGAGGGTGCCTGTGTGTTGCTCATGTTACAGCCTAGACAACTGTACACACGCCACGCTTCCCAGTATTAAGTTTGGCAAAGTTTAAAACCTGTATGTTAAATAAATATTCTGTTTGTTGTATGTAACTACATTTTCCAAAAAGTGATTGTGGTCTTATTGCGTGCTGATGCTGTAATCCGAAGCTCTTGGAGGACGGACTAATAAGACTTTAGTGGGAACTTGACCCACTCTGGGGGAAACTGACAAAATACACGTTCCCAGATTTCCCTGCTTACTGCCACTCCGGCTTTTTGGGATATTAGCATAATGTTCTCGGTGTTGTCAGAATGGTGGCTTAAGTTTTCTCTGATTCAGCGTGTGACTCTGATGGATGTGTTTTGCTAGAGAATTTACACTGATTTACTAACACCCTTTTTCAGAGAGTTATGTTCCTTCCAATGGTGCCTGTGAGTGTGCGAGAGTGTGAGTGTGAGTGGGGGGAGGGGCGTAACCATAGAGAGAAGCATTTTAAGCCCAGCTGCCTCTGTAGTGGAGTGTGAGGATTCTTTTTATGAAAAATTCTGACTACCGTGTTGTCAGCCTTGAAACAAACAATGCGTTTGCTGCTGTTTCCCAAATCTGAAGGGTCCGGCATGACTACGGTCTACAAAATGGGTCTCTCCTTCAAAAGATTTATGTTGGATTTAAATTCAAACTGGGATTGTGAGGGTCCCTGGGTCCCGTCGTGCATTGTGGTAGCGTTGTTTCAATGTTCCGGCACGCAGTCGACCTTGCTTTCAACTCACGGCCAAGGTCTGAAAACGGGGTTCGAAAGCGCTTCCAAGGAGAACTCCCCGTTTATTTGTGTTTGGACGCCCTTCGACCCTGGCAGTGACTCAAGGGCAGTGGATAATGTAGTGTGGTCGGGATGCAGGGGCATTGTGGTTGTACCCTTGAGTTTGTAAAACTCCGAAATTTCAAAATGCCAAGTGTGGTAAATCACTCTGGGCAATGATGCCTTTAAACGGCTGCCGTTCAAGCGGCGATCCAGATGTTTGTTTTAAAACAAAATGAATATATCAACATAATGCACCCACAAATGAAGGAAAATGACATCGTCGTTGACTTGATGCGGATTTTCCTTCAGTAGGAGTCTGCTGTGAACTTCATGGTCTAGTAATAAAACAACAGATGCAACTTCCTTTTGATTGCGTGTGTGGGTTGTATACTTTATATCTAATTTTATTTTCACGCAGAAAAATATTTTTTAATCAAATAAGGTGATGCTGGCAGGATCCATTTAGGAAGTCCTGTAGGTAGGGTGAGTTTATGGATCAGGAACTGGCCTAGGCTACTTCAGAAGTTTATTGGTAAGTGGAGGGAGTTTGCTGCTGTTTAACCTTGCAGCCAGGCCTGACTCCCAGCACATTGTGTGGGCTGGCATTTGATGGGGTGCCACGTGGCAGGGATTGTTGGATTATAGTCCCCCCACTCTGCTTGTTCCCGGTGTGTTTCTGTGGGACGCTATATGCCCGTTGGGTTTTGCACTCCGTCAGGTTTTCCCCAAAGGAATTGTTTTTGGCAAATCCGCTTGTCTCGGGTGGGATGAGAACTGGTTTGTACAGGTCTGGGGAAATTTTCCTGATCTGTTCCTGTGTGCGTGCGTGTGTGTATGTGTGTGTCTGTGGTGGGGTCGGAGTGCTGCTTTCAGTTCTAGCAATTGAGAGAGATGTTGTTGCTGATTTGGGTTTTCCAGAGAGGGGGCAAAAAATCTCGAAACTCAAAACCCATCACTTAACAGCCTGTTAACATATCCTGTTAGGCCGAGCAACACACTGAAAGTATGCAGGTATTTCGCAATGCAAATTCACACAGGAGCCAGCGAATGATAATAAACACTTCTGCACCTACTGGTATAAGATTCACCTGATAAGGTTTAAAATGCCACTCTCAGTCCCGTGGGGCCTCTGCCTGCGCGCTTTAACAGTATGGAAATGCTGTCTTTTAAAAGGCCATTTTTCTTCTCCTCTAAACGCTTTCCTTTCCCACTCTCCTTGTCTTCAACTATTCCAAGTAGACGTTGGCGGTTCTGGTCATCACCACACTTTTCTCTCCTCTCCCAGCTACGTCCAACCCGGTCACCCAAAAGCCACAGCTTCTCAACACTCTCCTCTACTCCCTGGTCCCCGTTATGGGTCTGGCTGCCCTCATCCTATTCTCCTTCTGGATGTACCGTCACCATAAGCTGGCCTACCCCCCTGTCCTCGTGCCCACCCAGGTAAGAGAGCCCTGCCCCTACCTCTCTACTGTGCTGCTCCATTAAACGTCCACCTTATCCGGGGGGGGGGGGGGGGGGGGTTTGTGGGAATTTTGATCCGATGCGCCACTGTCAAGTTTGGGCTCATTCTGCTGAAGATATGTGTCAACAAGCTTTGCAGAAAGTGGCCCGAACACGTCTGCTGGCTACCCGAAAGCGTGCTTTCGCTTGGTTTGATTGACTTTTTCAGTTTCCTTCGCAAAGCACTTGGCGGACTCCGCCCATTTTTTTTTTTTTTTTTTTTAAACGTTCAGTGTTTTTTGTTTTTTTTAAAGGCGAATGCTCGGTGATGTAATCGGGTCGCGGTCAGTTGAACGCTAGCGTTTCTGGGGTGCGGTGACCGAGTGGTGCCGCGGATGACCGCGGGAGTCCGAGTCTCAAGTGGTCAGAAGGGGGCACGAAGAAAGGCGCGATCCTGGCGGAAGGGAGAGTGCGCTTAGTGGCGCGCGAGGTGCGCGAGGTGCGCGAGGTGTGCTAATGCTGTGAAATATGTAGGCTTTTCAGGCCACACCGGGCTGGGCCCAGCCCTTGCACAAAGGCCCTGTTTGTTTTCAACTGTCCGCAGTGCTGAAATGTGGATTTGGGTTTACGTTGGTCCTATGGTTTCCTTTGTTGAATCCAGATGTCTTCTCTGCATTGCCGTTGAATCTCAGGATGGTTTTGTAGGTTAGCCTATCCCGCTAATTGTCATAACCTTGTGTGATTTTCAGTAATCTGCTTAGAAAAAATAACCCTAAAGCTATTAGGGTATCTTGTTCTCACCAGTGGAATGTGGAGAACGTTGGACTGTGACCTCTTGTTACTATTCACAAGTCTAATTGGAAAAAGACTTTTTTTTATTTTTTTATGGGCATTTCTAGTCACTCGCTGTTCCCTACCTTACTTAAACTAATGGATATGCAGAGCAGTTAACTTATTTTAATTAGGAGTCAACCGCCAGCAATTTAGTAATAAGGAGAAGGGTTTGGTTATTGAGAAAGAGCACTTTTGTTAGTTTAATTTCCCCACCATGCTCACGGAATAATTTTCCAGTTTTTCCTGTTTGGCACTTCCTTCTGAAAAATGCAATCTGTTCAGCCCTTTGTGACAAATTCTGTTTGTAAAAATGGGCTATAACAAATAAAATGAGATTGACAACAAAGCCAGGGTAGCCAAATTTCCAGTACCAAGGGAAACGTATTCAGTTTTACTATCAATATCCCCTCCCTCTGGTTTGTTTTTCCTGTGCGAATGCTTTTATTATCGTGCTTTATAGACACTGTCTCCGTTGGTGGAATTAATGTCACTGTTTATGACGGGACTAACTCCACAGTATGCTGAGTTTTTCAAATGAACCGTCGTGCTATTATGTCACAGAACGGCTCTGAATTTTATTCCACATTATGTGGAAGCTGTGTTCCGTCTTCTGCCCTTCCACGCTTGTGTTTCAGCGTGAGAGGTTATATTGAACAGCTCTTTACGCCCACACCAAGGCTCCCAAGAAGTTTTGAAGCATTGGATTATGGTGCAGTACATTCTGTCCCCTTTTCTATTGTGATTTATTTATAGGTAGAGCTGTATGATTCTGCTGTGATTTTGATTTAGGAATTATTATTTATTTATTTATTTATTTATTTAGAAAGCCCACTGGCTGTGTGGCTGTTTAAAGTGGGCACCGTGCCCCATGGTCAGAGTGACCCTCAAGAAGAAATCGAGTTTTCACAAGAGGCCATGCCCCACACACACACACACACACACACACACACAATCTCACACCAAGCCACATAGCTAGGGCACGTGGGAGCCAATAAGAAGGCGGGGTGGGGGTGGGGGTGGGGCAGCACATGTGGCTCTCGTCCCAATGATCAATTCATCTGTACAACATCCAGGGAAATGTCCCCAGCTACACGGGGGAGGGAAGGGGGGAAGGATTGACCAATAAATAATGCAGGCTCCTGCTCTCACCGATTTGGCTCCGCAGATATAAAGACTGTTCGGGGGAAGGTCTTGGGAACGTCAGCGTTTAATCGATAAGGCGTCTTAATGGAACAGAGGTGCTGATTACCCACGAGAATGAGATCGTTGACATTGTTCATGTACTCGCAATTTTACTTCAGATTGCTACATTACATTTCTCTAAACAGCATACAGTAAATTGGAAACAGATTTACCTGCTGTTTACGTTACCCGCTGCATATTATTGTAACTGAAGAACAACCAATAGGATTGAACTATTGCCAAAAAGGGTTGTCCTTCATCCACTTTCAGACTAATTTCTTTATACAGCATTGTTTTGGGTAATGTTTAAAAGCAATTTCTGTATGATATTGCAGTAGTTTGTGCCAGTTAGGGAGTATGATTAACTGATTTAATAATCCCTCCGTGTAGTTGGATTAAAACCCTTTGGAGCATGCCGTGAGACCTGAGTAGGTTTAATCCAGGTTAGGAGCTCTTGCATGTCACGTCTGGTCGTTGACACGCCCGCACGGCGCCTGAAAAATTCAACAAGGGATGTGGAGGTGCCCGGAAATGCAAAAATGTCCTTACATTCCGCATTTAAGTGTCGGTTCTGCCCGTGCTGGTTTAGTTCTGCTCCTATCAGGGGCACGAGGCGGTCACTGTAGGAGGCTCTCGGGGCAGAGCCACGTGCTGGAGCGCGGGCATCGATCGGCCCTGGTTGGTGCTGCCTGGGGCGTTTCCAGTTCCTGGCCCCCAGTGCTGAATCCTCATTAACGACGCTCGCACGGGAGCGGTTCTTTGTGTGCTGGAAGCACCACGGCCCGTCATCACCAACGGGTCACTGGGTCCGAGTTCAGCTGTAATTATTATGTACACAAACGGTTGGAGTGGCTGTCCCAGCCGTTCCCTGTGAGTCTGCTCTGACGCGCCTGAGTTCAGGGCCTGGTCTCTGGCCCCAGTTTGCCCAGGAGGAGGCAGCCTTCAAAAGCAGAAACGCTGATCCGCTCTGAGCGGTACAGGCAGCCATTCCTGGTGTGCAATTTGATCTAAGGCGAGGGAGGAGGAGATGCCATTCATTATTGATCAGCTTTTTAATGGCACTCCGGTTATGAATGCTTAACGGCGCGGGCCTTCTGAGGGCTTCTTGCCGGAACGTGGCGTGCAGTGGTTTTAGGGTCAGGCGTGTTTTTCTGCTCTGACCCCCAGATGCACGGCTGCACCTTTCAGTGAACCCTGAGGTCGCGGTCATGTTCAGTTCTCATCCGTGTCCCGTTCGAGATGTTTTTTCTTACTGTAGGACTTGCTGTGTGGAAACAGGATTGTTTTTGTTTAGGGACATGCAAGAAAAGGGATCTGTGCCAGGATTTTGGCTGCCTGTTACGAGTGACTGAAACCTACAACTGTGATCTTTATGGAAACTGAAAGCGACTACAAATATGAATGCCACAGTAGTTATGGTAGCTGTCGACATTCTACAACGCTTCGAGCATTGTAACATTGCTCAAACCTTTCAGCCCTCCCAGTATAACTTATCCTTTATAGCAAAGTAGAGGAAAAGCTGTGAGGAAAGAGTCCTCTTCCTACTCTTTATTTGAGATGCTGTCACAGTTGTTGTGAAGTTGATTAAGATCTGAGCTGGAGAACCAGATTAAAGCGCCGTATTCCACCCCTCTCTCCCGTCTGTCCTTTGTGCCATACCTGACGGTGCTCTCTTCCTCCACCTGGTCACGCATCAGCTACACCCAAGGATGGGGAGATCACAGTGAATTCAGACCGTCACTACTGGGTTAGGAACGAGGGTCGCTGGCACTTTCTAACCTGGGTCACCTCTCATCCACTGGAAACTGTAATCTCTCTTTTCCTCTCTTTTTTCCCCCCAACCTTCGATAGCACGCCTTTCATATAATGATAGAGGTAAGATAAGTTTAACTCTTAAACTATTCAGTGGCTTGGGGTGTGGGGGGGGTTGATAACTTGGCCGTTGCACTTTCTTTAAACACCGATTTTAATTCCTTTTATTTGCATATGTGTTCTTTCTTTCACCCCTTCACGCCTTCCTTTTAATGACACTGATTTAAAGCATTTTTCATTTTGCACGGATGTCTTTGTCTCTCCGTTTAGGCCGCCTGCATGCTCGGACGACAAGTATGCCTTTAGTCCGAGGACATCGTTTTTTTTTTTTTTTTTCTGCATGAAAGTGCATATGTGATGTTTGTATTTTGGGCTGCACTCTTCTACTCTTGACACAATGAAAGCAAAATGGGTTACGCTACCGGGCCTTTACTTCCATGCGTTCAGCAGCAGCTTACACCGGACGGCCCCAGCGAACGCCAACACAGGCAGGCCTGCTTTATCTGCTGCATTTGATAACGATCGGCAATACAAGCCTTTCATTTACGTTTCCAGCCGTGCGTATAGTATATAATAATACAATAGTATGTGATATTTAATTAATTAAAACGGCTGAAATGCGATATTCAGCGGCTTAATATAATGGGGATTTTGCGGTGAAAAAAAGACTGCTGTTGAGGGAGGCTCTCTATATTAAATGATCTATTTACAAAGCGCTTGCTGCATTTGATGAGTTATAACGGTTTCGGAGCCCTCGGTAACTGCTGGGAAAAAATCCTCCCTAATTGGGAAGCAGCCTTTTTATTAAAAGAAATGGTGGGTATAAAAAGAGTGTATTAAAAAAAGAGCCGGGGGGGGGGGTAGAAAGAGAATTTTCTTCTTTTTATTTTTTCTCTTCAAACCCCATTCTCTGCTGACAGAGTGTAATGTTACCCGTCCTGCTATTCCTGTAATTAGGAAACGGGGTCTGGTGACAAATCGATTGGTCACAATCGACAGAAGGCAGCCCAGATCACCTCTTTCCTTCACTGTATTGAATTGTACGGAATAAGCTTTTTCGCCAGTTTACCTTCTCGCTCTGCATTTAGGCCATTTGCTAATTCGCCATTAAGATAGAACACCCAGCCTACAGTGATCATAGAACCGCCGTGCGGCGGAAAACGCGACCGCGATGCACGTCGTTTTCTCCTTCGTTGGCAGACTTCGACCTGCTCTCGAGCAGGTTGCGCAACATCTGTGTCCTCCGCCAGATGTTGACTTGTGTATCAGTGTGCTGACGGCGGAAGGGCGGCTCAATATTTTTTTGCCCTTTGCTTCTCGTAGTCTCCCTGCTCTCTAGACCGCTGGTCCCTCTCAGCCCGTGCAAAAATATTGTCATATTAGTAATAAAATTAGTATTATATTACTATTATTAGTAATAATTAGAACATCAACTGAGCAGACCCCCGCGCAATTAATTCCCAAGGTGTTTCTGCGGGACCGCGCTGCACGACAACTGTTGCAGACAATCAGGTTCCCTTCCATTTAACAGCTGGCTATATAGACGAAGCCAATTCCCTGAACTGGAGTACAATCTCCTGCAGTCGAACTGAGCTGCTTGGAGACCTAAAAGATTATTTCCATAGCCGTTTCCTGATGAATGTCACATTTTACCTCATCTCGTTAGTGACGCAAATCGGGGGGGCTGCTATCAGGTTTGGGGATCTTTTTTTTTTTTCCTACCTGCGGTTGTTTTCAGCACGCAACCCAGCCAGCGTAAGGCATCAATGGCGCTCACGGCACGAGGGCCTGCCCATTGGCCAAATCGTTCTCTTGCTTGCCGTGGGCACACGCACGTTGTCGTTTGAAAAAGCTCAAAGTTAATGGGCGTGGCTCTGTGGTTTCCAGAGCGAAACTGGGTCGCGTTTGTGCACCAGGGGTCTACCCTCTGAGCTGTGAAACCATTTCAGCACGCTACATCCAGGCCAGTAGAAGTCTATTTACCTATTTATTTCCATGTTTCAGCTTGGTTCAGCTCATATGCACGAGAGACTCTGTTGAAGTAGCCAGCAGGGTGTTTCTGAAGAACAGTCGAGTGCATTGTTGAGCTTGAGTGCGTACTCGCCTAAAAATTGACCCTAAAAAAAAAGTTACCCTAACAACAAATTAACGAACGAAGGGCTTAGTGCCCCGTGTGATATCTGATAGTTATAAATTGGTAAATCTTCACATTTCCCTGGATTTTTTCATAAGCATGCACAGTCAAATTTGCAGCTTGAGGTTCAGTGATGGCTAAATCAGAATTGCACGCCTTCTCCTCCGCGCGCTTGTCCCCCCAAACATCCTCTGCTAAACATTTGACCCCGATGGCAGCGGTTACGAAAATATGAACCATCAGTAATGGGTTATTTTCCTTTAAGACCCCCAGAATTCTGAGCTGTTACGCCAAGTTACTTGAGAGCGCTGGCTGTCATGTGACTGAAATCTAATAAAATGTGGTTGCCATGGCAGTTCCGTCGGTTTTTTTTTTTTTTTCTTCTTCACACTCAGAGCTGAGTACCCTTGTCTCTCTCTCCTCTTCTCTTCTCTTCTCTTCTTTCTCTGTCGTTCGAAAGACTCCAAAAGCTGTATGTCGGTTTGGTGTCGTCACGTTTTGCTTTTTGTGAAGATTTCCGTGTTTCCGTACATGCGTGTCAGATAGCTCCTCCGAAGATTGCCTGCCTCAGGAGGCTTGTGACGCACATCGCTCTTCCAGGGTCTAACGTCTCTTTGGCATTAACTCCGGCTGGAGCTAATCGCCCTGTGTACAGCACTCTTACACAGCTCTTCTAACTACCGTAAAGCTTTAAGTCTAGTTTTGCTGTGCAGCTTAACTCTTGGGGGGGGGGGCTGTGACCTTCATTCTCTGGTGCTACACGCCTTAACCTTTACTCGGCACGTGCATTGAGACGTCTCTCAAGTTTGTTTCAGTGGCTCCTCTGATGCTCAAGTTTCTGACCGGCCGAGCTCAGTCCCAGGTTGCCTCATCCAGGGGGCAGGCTTAAGGGGGGGGAGTACAACAAGGGATTTCTCTCATTTGTGAAGAAGAAGTCACCCGTCCAAAGCGGCCGTGTTCGGAGGATCGCCTCGGGGAGCGAGCGAGGGAAGGTGTATCCGGCGAACGCCCGACGAGGACCTTCAGAGATCAGCGATCGGAGAGAAGCGAGGTTCAGAGACATATACACCCACATGGAGGACCACCTGTTCCTCTACCTCAAGGTCACCTTCCTGTGGCCTTGGCTTGCTGGACGAGCTACAGCTGATGAATTGGCCTGAGTTAGGCTTCAGCCAGGAGCTTCTTGGCTTTGGTGGAGACCTGTCGGAACTTATGACTATCCCAAGCCAAACTGACCCACAGGAATACATTTCTGCTGCTTGATGCCCTCATTAGGCTGGGCCACACTTTTATAGGCTTCGAATAGCAGGCCTCAGGGCACCCTCTGGGCCAACCCAAAGCGCCGTCCCAGTCCTCTGTTTCTCCCAACTGGGGAATACTGCCATTGTCGCACCCAGCATTGTATAGAATACAATAGAATGGAATGATCTTTATTGCCAAGTATGCTTACACGTACAAGGAATTTTACATGGTGACAGAAGCTTCCAGGGCACAAACAATGCAGCAACAGACAGAGATAATTGTCATTCAAAAATAAAGTACATTTTTTTCTTGTATCGCCTGGTGAAGATGAAGCAGGAACAGCTCTTGGAGGTCCAGGTTCCCTTCTCTAGGGACTAACTGGATTACTGGCCCAGTGACGACATGATCGACACCCGAGCCAGTTATCTGAGGGTGCCCAACCCACCACCGCCCAGTAAGATGAGCGCGTACGCCTGGGCTTCCGTGTATTCTGAGAATAATCGCTCTGCTAGTTTAGAGCCGTACACGCGTCTTCTCCACAAATTCGTCATGCTTGCCCAGTACTTTTGAGACTTGAAGGGGCGATTGTGTTTTTATCATAACCGTGGTTACCTGAAATAATAAATGGTAACGATCTGTCTTTGCAGTCGCTGTAGTGCCCCAGTGACTATGAAAAAAAAATAGACAGCTGTCATGGCGACTGCATTTTAGATGATTGCAGCTTATCGGAGCTCATTGGCGTGAACCCACTGATTAAGGTTGGAAGAATGCTATGGGTCGGACTGGTTAGAGACCCAACCAAACCAGTTTAACAGAAGAATCCTTGTCGGGTAGTCACCGTGGTGACATGATGAGGTCCCCGGTAAGATTGTGGTCACCCCGCGGGGGGGGGGGGGGGGGGGGGGGGGGGGGGGGGGGGGGGGGGGGGGGGGGGGGGGGGGGGGGGGGGGGG
>JAOYSI010007252.1:1853-12254 GCA_025775065.1 Hiodon alosoides | reverse complement strand
CCCCCCCCCCCCCCCCCCCCCCCCCCCCCCCCCCCCCCCCCCCCCCCCCCCCCCCCCCCCCCCCCCATTGAACGTAACATGTAGCGTCGGTGATATAACACGCTTCGCTTTTAATCCCAAACGCTGGTTCCCAGCGCAACTCAAACGATGCGTTTATATACACTTGACAGCAACAATAATGCCTTTGACTGGCCATTCTCGTGATTCCTCCTTATACACGTCGTATGCGGCCGCGATCAATCAAACCTTCGTGGAGACGTGTGTCTTTTGACATGCGAATTCATATTGCTTTGATGGTTTAAATGGTTTGGTAGTTAAAAAAGACCCGAACCCTCGCCACGCATTAAACAATGGTGTTCGAAAAACAATGCATACTTTTCGGAGTAGATGTGAATCAAATCTGTTGCATTCACACCGGGGCACAGTAAGAGTGAAGTGTCAGTTGCATACACCTTTCTACGACTTCCTCCTAAGTCGCTGGAAGCATTGTTTAGGTTCGCCGTCGACGTGTACAACGTCAACATAGCTCGTGTCCAAATCGTAACAATAAACGCCTCAATAGGCAATCCGGACGAGGAACGCCCAGTTTATCTGAGCGCACAGCAACCCAACAGCCCACAGTATACTGGAATTTCATCTGATAAATAACATTAATCATGTTTATGGAAAACTGCGCCCTACATGCACACAAAATGGCATACTTGTTAGAGCATAAAACCCTCATTGTTCAGCGTTATGACTGAAGGACTCAGCCACCCCCAGCCAAAGATTTGGATTGCTGATATAGGTGGGGCAGAGAGAGGGGTCTCGATGAATAACAGTGCAGACCAGGATCTCTTATCTGATTGGAAGGGAAGTTGACCAATGAGACAATAAACAATCAAAAGCTTAAAGCTCTGCAGTGTTCCGTGTCCCATTTGATTTTTTAATTGAAGCCCAACACCCTCTTCCTGAGCATCACCAAGGTAACCAAGGGCTGCACCAATAAGCAGCAGATTAGCCAACCGACTGAATATTTCCTTTACGTTGTAACTAGTTTAAGAAAAGGATGTCAATTTCAGCTTGTGAATGATTTTCTAGAAAACACACTTACACATCAAAATCAAATAATGATACAGCCAAAAGAATCCGATCGGTACACGACCTGATTCAATGTCAAGACAGCCTGTCAGTTTGTGTTTCCTCCTTAACAGTGCACACAACTGTGCACTCAGGTCATTTTCAATGACTGTTAAATTGAAACAAATAGTTTTGTCGAATCTAGGAGATGCCCATGCAGCTGATGGCAATCTGTGCTGACACTGGGAAATTAGTTCCACCTGTTAATTGGTGACTATTCGGGATGGGGGGGGTGGGCCGGTTTATGCTTACTTAAACACCAGGCAGAGGGAGAGGTCTGATAGTTCCTTAGTGATAGTGAGGGCTGGTGGGGGAACAAACCGGCCGTGCCGTGCCGTGCCGTGCCGTGCCGTGCCGTGCCGTGCCGTGCCGTGCCGTGCCGTGCCGTGCCATTGTACAGCGTACGCTAATATTTGTGTTATTTTACATAGGAAAACGTCAATTCAGAAGTCGAAAAAAGTTCCTTTTGGAACCTGAAAAAGTGGAACTATCAGTATTGGATGATAATTTTGTTATGGAACGCATCTGAGGCTAGACCTCAGAACAGTCACTTATCTCTGCATAGGTGAAATGTGGTTTCAGAGGTGTGGTTAAGTGCACACGAAGGTGGCTCCCCGGTTTCCCAGAGAGGGCTGTCATTTGAGTGAAACTTGACACCGTGTGCCGACAGTGTGTTTGGTGGGCTGCATGTCTTGGGATTTTAGCCTGCACACAAACGGTGAGTGACAGATGAAGTGTGAGAACTGACTGCAGTTGCGGTTATGGGCTCCACCTTTTCTCTTCCTCGCCCGCCTGCTTTCGCCGTTGATTATGAGTTGTGACCCTTCTCAGGTTATGCACTTTCTTCACCCCACACATATTTAATAGGCCCTACGCTGCTCTGAGCCAGTCCACCAAGCCATATATGAACAAAAACACAGTAAAATAAATTAATATTTATGTTATCGATGTAACCGAAAGGAAATAATGCTAGTAAAATATTTCCGGTGGGATAAATTGGAACGCCATTGGTGTATTACCTCCTTTCATCAAAACCTGAAAACGCGCAGAACAGTTACGCAGGGCCATGGACGTATAATTTACTTTTATATACCAACGGGCTGTCAATTTACACGTCCCAGTATTCTACACATGCTGTGAAGTCTGTTTTATTTAAGGTGGGGGGGGGGGGGGGGTTGGATTTTATGGCATGAAATTATTTATAATGAGGACCTGGTTTTGCCAGTATATAAATGTATACAGTACTGTAATTATGCCATTTAAGCAACAATGTTTTGTGTCTGTCTGCAACCCACTGTTTTAAATAATGAGCTAAATAACTGAGCACGGTATTTCATAACCGTTTTTACAGCGACCTCCGGATTTTCACCGACCAACAACAAGGTGGTCCGTTCTGAGGACGTTAAAAAGGCGGGTGTGCCCCATCCATGTTTTCACGAAACGAGGCCTTCCTCATGCCGTGTCCCGAGAGGGCAAATTAAATCCTGCTATCAATCACTTTTCACGCTGGAATGAAAAAGTTCACTGTACCATGGGCCACATGGTGAATCATGAGAGTCCTTTCAGTGTTTTAGTTGGCAGCTGGAGTCAACCCTACATGCTTCGGAAAAGCCCAGCTGATTATTAAAATACAATAAGAAAGAAGGTATATCGTAATACAACTGTTTCACTATCTCCGGAGCAACGTGAGTCTCCATGTTGGTTCACCGGACATCATTATTCAGTTCCTGTGTCTGATCATGGTTCCTCCCCACCGTCATATCTGAAGGTTATACCATTACAAATACAGATGCAAGGTTGCTTTGTGCATGTTTGACAGGGGGTTAAAAAAGTTGGGGGCGCATTTTTTCAGAGTGAAAAAAAACAGCAGAAGTCACCATGTTAGATATTTCCTATTTTTGGTCCATCTCCAGGATCCCTTCATGAAAGGTCCCCCTTGAGTGCTCAAACTCCTTTCCCACCAATGTCCATCTGGAACTTTATATTTCCACGTGCACTCCTTAAAGAAAAAAGGGTCCTGCTCAATTTAAAATAATTTTCCCAGATAGAAGTGGACAGGTCATTCAAAGTCACTGAAAAGCAGAGAGAGAGAGAAGACAACCCAAGGTGGTGGTCCTGCAGGAGTTTGTTTGAGATGATGTTTGTAAATCATAAAACACGCGCGTTGGTGTTCTAAACAGAAAAGGGTCGTCGATGTTACTGAGTGTGGGTGCGAGCAAACTTTACTGTGGAAAAAAACCTGCAGAGCCGTGATTAAATTTTTACTTCAACAGTCCTTTTTTGAAGGCATGTGAAGATACAACATACGGTGTTTTACTGTTAGTTAGTTGGGGGGGGTTGTCTCATTGAAGCGATGCAGTGTAAACATGTCAGCTTGAATAATGCTGACTTGGCCTTGGTGAACAGTTTGATTTTACTCTCTCAGGAAAATGGTGTTGGAAGAATTTAACCCATGAGGGCTTCGGGTGATCCTGTTTTTCACATCGTGTCTGCTGTTCCGCTAGGTCGAATTGTTTAAAATAACTCAAACTTACACCTTCCATGCTGTCTCCATGACTGAAAATTTTACCGCTCATACTGTCTTCGAGACTCATCACAGAAAGCACTAATGAGGTCATTTTATATACAAGGAGATTGGAGCAAGAAGACCGCTTTGGCTTTAGGCCTTTGTATGTAATGTGTCCATGCAACAAGTCGAACGTAGCATATTTGTTTTGCAAGACTTGCTCTGTAGACATCGGAGCATTCCATGAGATTTGTGTACGTTCTGAATTTACCGTCAGTCCGGGCACTTCTGCCTCCTCTTGCCTGATCTCGACCATTACGTCACCAAGCACACGCAGCGAAGGAATTAGGCGAAAGTCCCGGGCGCGCTTTCCAAACTGTCCTGCATTCCTGCCAGGAGTGCAATGCGGAGAGTTGGCACGTCCGTGTAAACACTGCTCCCGGTGTCTCTGATGCCAGACCATGTGATCCATGCGCCGCTTCGGTAATGGGGCTGGGGCGGTGCCGAACCCGATGGACTCAGAGCAGGCCCGTCGCTCACGCAGAGAGGGGCTAATGCAGCCCGAGGATGAGCGCGGTCTGCATCGACGCTATCTCCGCGATGTTGAGACCTGGCCATTAGAGAAGCTGTAAAGGGGAATTAGGGGAGATTAGGAGGACCGCTAAGAAATGCAAAGCACTTCACATCGGAGCTTGGGCAGTCCAAGAAAACCCATCTGGGGAAAGGGGTGTCAGCCCCTGCAGTGAGCTCCCCTGTATCAGCCCCTGCAGTGAGCTCCCCTGTATCAGCTCCTGCAGTGAGCTCCCCTGTATCAGCTCCTGCAGTGTGCTCCCCTGTATCAGCCCCTGCAGTGAGCTCCCCTGTATCAGCCCCTGCAGTGTGCTCCCCTGTATCAGCCCCTGCAGTGAGCTCCCCTGTATCAGCCCCTGCAGTGTGCTCCCCTGTATCAGCCCCTGCAGTGAGCTCCCCTGTATCAGCCCCTGCAGTGAGCTCCCCTGTATCAGCCCCTGCAGTGAGCTCCCCTGTATGTGATGGACGGACAATTTCAGCCTGACCGAACCATATCGCATTCTCCCACTAGCCTTCCTCAGCTCAAAGTTCTTTTGCAGTGTATTGTGTCACTGTACACGACGCCTGAGCACGGCCGACACCTTGGTTTTATATAGCCACGCAGAATGTGCGTTCACATTATCCCAGTGTTGAATGTGCGTTCACATCATCCCAGTGTTAGCTGCACAGCGTGTGCACTGCAGAATCTCACACGCTTGATGTGTTTAGACATATTCTCTTGGTCAGACATTTGTAAAGCTCCTTTATTGGATACTGATGGATGATGGACTGAACGTCAATGTCTGACCCGCCCCGCGGCTTCTTTGTGAAACGCCTGAGCTCTGCAGCAGTCTGAATGGTACTGAAAAGCCCTTCTACGTCTGCCTGACCCTGCCGGGGAAAGCAATACCTACCTGCTCTACTCCATCAACCATCCTGACAGGCGGCGTGACTGGTCTGAAAAACTGCGCTTGGTCAGAGACAGACAGAAAGTCCCAATGGTAAAAAAGGATCTGTCGCTATGACGGAAACAGCAGCCTAGCGTACTGCATGTGATGTGCTGAGGAATGTTGGTCAAGAAACGAGCAGCACCACTAAATCAACACTACAGTGGCCGCGAGACATCTCTCACCACTCTTTTTTTCACGTTGAATGTTCCTACTTAAGTATCAGCGCACAAACAGGACTATTGGCACGAAGCAGAAAAAAGTCAGGCTCAAACACATATGCGCTTGCAGGCCCTTTCAGCAAGGTTTCAGCTCTGCCGTCCCTCCGCGGAAATCGGGATCGCTGTTCCAAGAAGAAATTGAATCACAATAATGCAGAAGAAAGCTGGGATAAAAAGGAGCTGTCGAGGGTCTCAAGATTGATGATTCCCGCTTGGCGAGGGCCAGGATCCCGAGGTACTTCGGTCCATCGGCCAATTACGATCAGGACCCAGGATTCCCTGCTTTCAACGGAACAGCGTCAGCACCACACACTTCACCTACTCAGTTAGAATACCAAAGATGTGAATAAATCCTTATTTTGTCCATGTAAACATAGTGTAAATATCATAGTTGTTATTTGTTTGAATAATCCAAAGTGGTGGAAAAACCTCAGGGTTTTTCCCAGATAGCTGTACTTTTGAACTCATTAATCTCATAAAACTGGTCCACTAAGTACGTAACTAATTTTCCTTAGAACATTTTGGCAGGGGCTGCTGTCTTCGTTGTTCTGCTTTTTAAAAAATGTGATGCGTGGGTGATGGCATCAAAACTCTTTGGCAGAGAAATGTCCAACATCTGTCGAAACATCTGTCGAAATTCAAACAATGAATGTCCACAATTGAAAAAGGGCACTGGCTGAGGGTTTAAATTGGGGTTGGTCAGAAAATAAACAGAAAATTCACAAAAAGCGGAAAGCTCACACGTCCCCGTCTCTCTGGAAGCAAAACACGACGTGTCCGCCCTATAGATAGACCGTAATCCGCTAAACTAACCAGCTAAACGAGGAGAACAGACAACAGACGGAAAGAGATATAACAGCTCTGTCATACACTCCACCGCCCCTGTCGTTCCACTGCCCCTCTCCACATCCACCACCTCCCTGCGTTTCTCCCCCTGTGACGCCATCCCACATCAGGCCACTGAGACTGACGCTCTGCCCCTTCGTCCAGCCATGGCGCACAAAACGGAAAACCTGTGAATTTGTTCACCTCCGGACCAGAACCTGTGTATCTGTTCACCTCCGGACCAGAACCTCTGAATCTGTTCACCGCCGGACCAGAACCTGTGTATCTGTTCACCGCCGGACCAGAGCCTCTGAATCTGTTCACCTCCGGACCAGAACCTGTGTATCTGTTCACCTCCGGACCAGAACCTGTGAATCTGTTCACCGCCGGACCAGAACCTGTGTATCTGTTCCCCTCCGGACCAGAACCAGTGAATCTGAACGAGCCCACCAAGCCAGACCCGTGAGAACCTGAATGATTTACCGGCTCTGTAACGATCCTGCTTACAGTAAGAGCGGTCGGCGCCAAGCCTGGTGTCCAAACAACATCCTTCTTAAAAGCTATGTGTCCCACAGCTTAGCCAGGCACGCTTGGCCAAGGAGCAGTTATATTAGGGAAGGGGTGGACCGCACTTCTTTTTAATGCCTTATAAACGTTTTATAAACACAGATTATCCCTGCCCTTTCCACAGCAGTAAAGGTCACTGGGCTTGTTAAAGGGAAGACCCACTCTTCTGCAGTAGCAGTACGCACCCTGAACAGCATTTTAACAGCATTTTAACACAGGACAATTCTTTTTGTTCTCCTTGGCAGCAGGTGGCGCTGTAGAGTGTCGGATTGGATTGAAATCTTAAAATGATCACGGGATTTATCCGCAAACGGATGTCCAGCTCTACAAATGAAAGTCGTTCTGGACAAGCACGAATGCTTAGAAACCATTCCTGTCTTGTGTTCCATTTCAGTTTCTTGGCGGGATTCAGGAACACGACTGATATTTAGTTTCTGGCACCGGTGGCCCTTGAAGCAGCTGGGCGTCGCAGAAAGCCAGAGAGCAATGCTTGCGCAGGTGTCGAACAGCTACCGCCCGGGGTCTGATTCCGTCCCGCTGTTTGAGAAACGGAGCAGCCAACCGTACGTCGAACCCCCCACCCTGTTGGCGAATGTTGCTTGGGGGCTCGTTTTTCATCATCTGTATCACTGAATTGAATGTAGGAGGATAGGTCTGTCTAGCAGGAAAATATTTTCTTGAATAGCAGTGGTCAGTGTCCACATGTCCACATGTTCTGTTTCACGGTAGGCTACTGTGTAAACTATACGATTCTTTGGCCGTAGTGAGATTATAGTAGGTTATGAACATCCTTTACTAATATGCTTGTGAACTTGTCAATAAATCTGTTATCGTAGTTAAAACTGTATAACATTTAGGCAGAAAATAGATTTGACTAAATATTAGATTAAAATAATGATAACAGGAGAAAATAATTATTTGTATTGTTGTAATTATTAGTATTATTGTTACTGTTACAATTATTATCGTGAAAAAGTGAAATACACCATTTTCTCCACACGGTGTCTCTTGGGAGTAATGTGGTTGGCCGGTACCACTCTGCTCCGATCCGGTAGACGATCTTCACTGTCCTTGTTCGTATGACACAGTATGACTTTGGCGGCGGAGCGGGAGGGGGTTAAATGAGCAGGATACTCTATCCTGGAGTATGTGAGAAAATACCTTTCCACTGAACTGCATTTCAGGGCTGTGCCTGGTCTGGCGTGTAAAACCTGGCGTAGTGCACAAGGGTTCTTCCCTCATTTATAAAAAGACCATTGGGGTTTTTTTTTGGCTAAGTTGCTTATCTAGCTTCACAAAGGCCTTTTCTCTCCATTAAATTGTTTAATAATAGTTTCAAAGGTGAAATGGATTTCATGATTTTTTTTTATTTTTTATTGCATTAAGCAGCTGTGTCTTTTTTGGCCCTGATTAAAGGTTTGAAGCCGACGTCTCTGGCTGATGAGCAGACAGAGCAGTTTTATCTCTACCGTTAAGATTTATAAAACATGTATGCGCGCTGGTGGGAATTCTTTTGCCTACCAGCGAATGCTATTATAAATGAGATGAAATCCCTTTCTTTCTTTTTTTTAACCCTCCCTGAAAAATCACAGAGGCACAGTGGAGACAGGCTGAAGTGCTCGGGCAGAAGAAAGGAACAGGGAGTTACTCTAAATTAGGCATGAGCCACATGACATGACCAGCGTACACCTCTGCTTTGCTTTCCCTCCGGCGTCTTGCAAGGGGGGTCTGTTACGGCACAAGTGAATGTTCACTGTGATAGGTTTTATAGCGGGACTGCAGCGCTGATTGTGACAGGTTCGTGACGTGTTTGTCTTTGTTATCCTGTCCCTTGTGTCACCTTTCAAGGGCTCAGGGTTTTCAGTGAACGGTTTGTTCCACATACAAAGCTGATAATGCACTGAAGTCTGTCCTTGTCACATTGGCCTATGTCCCGTCCCACCCTCAACTTCATCCCCACAGCGAGGGACCTTTGACCCGCACAGCCATCATGACGTCCTTTACGACGACCAAACACGTCCGTTTTCCGCTGGCGAAGCGGGGTGATGCGTAGACAAGCGCACCAGGCCAGTGCAAAAATCTGATGTTACTTCCTTTTTGTGGCATCAGACTATTACCTCGCTAACGTGGCATCTCTGGGAAATGTAATTTAACCTGCCTGTGGTCTCTCCATTTACCATTTCGCCATCAGTCTGAATTCAGTATTATCTTCATACAGTGAAAATAACCAACAGGTACAATCAAGCTAAGTGGAAAAGAAAATTGATGGCTCACAACAAGTCTAACATTAAATGGCGCCAACCAAATAGCAACAGTGAGACAGACCCCCAAAAGGGCATTTCAGCAAACTATCCTTAAGCACATCCCTAAATGAGAAATGATTCCATATCTTCCTCCTTCCAGAACGTTTCTGGTGGACTGGCGCTCAGCGTGTCGGGCTCCCGGGCCTGGGGCTGAACTCTCTCCCCCGTGTGGAAGTTAATCTCACTCAGTGAGTGTTTGGACAAGTTAAAGGAAAACAATGAGCCCACAGCCCCACTGATAGGAGCGCTTAGATGACTCGGGGGGGGCGCCTTGGGCTCTCCCCCGGTTCTCTCGTTGCCTACGGCGACAAAGCCAGGACACAGAGGAATCCGTGATTCTGCGGGTGACATAGGGTGAGCTCCTTCAGGTTGGCATTCAGAAACGCTTTTAAGCCACAATGAAGCAATTCCAAGGATGTGATACCGTCTGTACATTTATATGTGTAAGATATATATATATATATATATGCATATATGTATGTGTAAGTCTCATTTCACGCTGGGGTTCAGGGTTCTTCTCCTGATTCTCCTCAGTGTGAGACCACACATCACCCTTTCCCGTGCATCCAGCACCTGACGTATCTCCCAAGCCTGCCTGCTGTTTAACATCACCAGGTCTGGGTTAATGGTTAAAGAGCTTGTGGATTGCGAACAATATATATCAATCAATCAATTCATTTTTATAAAGCACTTTTCAGATGTTTCCACGTTACAAAGATGCTTTACGTACAGAAAAATACGATATTTCCCAGGCCTGACCCCCCCACCAAAAGCATGCCAGTGGCAAGGAAAAACTCCCTAGGCTGGCAGGAAGAAACCTTGAGATGAACCCGGCTTAATTCACAATAGGATCCCAAAGAGAACCTAATTCCAGATATATTCATATCGTAACACAAGACTGAGTATTATTAAATCCGAATCCACTTAGGAAGGGCCTTAGCATGGGGGTTGTGTCTTGCAGACCTTTTGTCCATTGACATTTAAACCCTTCTCTAGTAGAGATAATGTCAACGGAGCTTCTCAAGTCTGGAGCAGCTTTAATCTCACCACTCACCGCTTGCACTGACAGGTTTTAGCGGGCACATAACTTTGTGTCTTCATTCACGGGGTTGCAGTCTTCGACACAAAGCCGCAGGCTTAAGCAGGATCTCCCGAGACACAGACTGGATGTTCGTAGCACCCCCAAACTTATCTCAGGCACCCTTCTGCCTTCTCTGAGCTTCCGAAAAATCCCTACAGTGTTAGATTTTACCCAACATCCTGTTTCCCTGGATTTGACTGCTAAAAGCTGCGAGAGTCCTGCGTCGGTGAGCTCGACTCTGTGTCGCTGTTTACAAAGGTTGGCCTGCTAAAGGCTGCGAGAG
>JAOYSI010007251.1:0-12254 GCA_025775065.1 Hiodon alosoides | reverse complement strand
CCCCCCCCCCCCCCCCCCCCCCCCCCCCCCCCCCCCCCCCCCCCCCCCCCCCCCCCCCCCCCCCCCCCCCACACCCTACAGGGCTGTTTAAAAAAAAAAAAGGAGATGTCAATGCCTCTTTCAGTTTCTCTTGTTTGTCTGAATTAATAAATTACTTGTTCGGCTCACAAACAATATTAATTACTGACTGAAATAAGAACGAATTAAGGTATAAGGTAAGAAAAGTATCCAAATACATAACAGGGTGATTTACTAGATCTTTCATGCAGATGTTTAGAGTTGACAAAGGTGTCAAGAATATTCAATAAAAAGAAATCATTAGATAACTTACTAAAGAGTGACAACAATAAACAAAACAGATATTTGTTATTTCACTGACCCCTTACTGACCACTCATTTGCCTTGTGACCATTTAGCAAAAAGCAGTAAAATCTGTTTTTAATCCAGTTAATATAAATTAATTAATCATTAGAATTAAGAGAAAAAGGATACTGGATGTTATAATAATAAAAATAAAATTAATAGTTTTATTGTTAATGAAAATACTGCCCTGAACAAAAGGGTAAAACTGATATGACATTGAGTTGCATTATATGATGTATTTTGATGTAATCTTTGTTACTACCTTAGTGTAAACGAACGCATGGAAAAAAGTTTTTTGATAAATTTACTGAAAAAAAAGAGTTTTGTTTCTCACCCATTTTATTATATGACCCATCCCTTTTTATTACACAAAGGGTTTCAGACTGCAGGGATCAGAACGGCACAAAAAACTCCCTCGAGTGACTAATGCTTTGTGCGGTGTAATGACCCTCAAGTGTATATGTTCCAGTGACATGACGTCTGTCTCTTCCATGTCAAATCATTCGCAGGGCTTCTAATGAAGTATGAAAGTAAATAAATCGACACCCAATAATAGGTTTAATTTCTGGCAGAGATTTCTGAACAAGTGCCTTTAGAGACAGCGCTATCTCCACCCCAAGCCCCCCAGTCCATTATGAACTAAACAATTCAGTCAAATCCAGGACTTCTGAAAGCTCTAAACATTGAACAGTAGAATTTGATATCGGAAACAGAGGACAACATAGCAAGCAATCAAGTGTTGTTTTAATGAGTTAGGCATGACTAATGGCTGAAGAAGACACTCTAAACCACTCCAATGATTGAATCTCACACTAAACAAAGTAACTTTGAAACAAAAGGGACATCTGGTAAGTGTAGTTCACATACATTACAAGGACCAAAGAGAGAGCTTCACAAGCATTTTTAGTTAATTGACACTTATGGCCAGAATCCATTTACTTTGTCAAAAAGTAATGTTTTGGGCTCAGCCAAGAGTTCCTATGAAATGTAGAGACACTTTTAACCGCAAGGTCAGAAAACACAGAGGCAGGCAGAAGCATGCTCCAGGTAGGGTTCAACACGACCGTGTCATAAGTACAGAGCTTAAGTTATATGTCTTTATGGAACCATATGAGAATCACCCAAATGTTTCCACTTTAAAATATCAGACACGGTCTATTTCACAACGGTCCTTCTAATAAAACAAAGCAAAAAAAGAATCATTAACTTGTCCTGTGAAAGGAGCAAAGCGTAAACTTGAGGTTCCTTTGCCCTGTTGAGGGAACCTCAGGTGTAGGGTGCGTTTGTTCATCCAGGGGAAACTGGACTGCATGGAGAACGGATTGAGCAGAAGCTCTGCAATAGAACGGAACGGCATGCCGTGGAGGGGCTGGGGCTGGCCGCTCTTGCTGAGGTGAGGCCATGAGTACAGCTCGCTGACAAGCTCTTTAGGGCTGCTGCCCTTCACTGTCAATCGGGGCCCACGTCATAAATAAGATGCAAAAATAGACCGCTTCAAGATCAGATCAAACCTGCTTTTATTTTTGGATTATGAAACGCCGCTGTGATTTAGTGCCATGCCTCACTGTTGTCAGGACGGGACCGGTGTGGGTAAACGAGAGCCTGGCATGGCTGCGCCTGAAAGAGCTTTTTCAGAGACCATCAGGCAGAGAGCATGCAAAGAACTCACCTTGAGACAACACCCGTGTAGCAAACCTCCAGCCTTTTAACAACGAGGGAATGTGAAACCTTCCAACGTTTTGCAAAAGTATGCATGCAGAAAGCCCCTGTTAGGATGCAGAATGTAGCTATGTAATGCCAATGATGTATGGCACAATACAAGTGTTTTAACAGTAAAGTGCTCTGTAAATAGGGCCTGGAAGTGGCTTATATTAATAACCATTCCTCTATAAACTGACCAGGTGTCATGACATCACCTTCAGGCGCAACACTGCAGAATGAAGCAACTGAGCAATAACTCAAACTTTCAGTAGGTGTGGCTACCAGGAAACTAATCTGGTTTGTGTTCATTTGTTTGGGATGATCTAATCCGGTTTGCGTTATCGTGTTTGTGGTAACCTAATCCGGTTTGTGTTAACCTCTTTGTGTCAACCGAAACCGGTTTGTGTTAATCTGTTTGTGGTAACCTAATCCGGTTTGTGTTAACCTGTTTGTGTCAGCCTAATCCGGTTTGTGTTATCCTGTTTGTGTCAACCTAATCTGGTTTGTGTTAACACCAATGAGTGCCTCCAATTTTCTTTATTTTCAGTACAACACTATTACTGAAAGGAATCATTCTAATACTGCATATTACATTTACATTTTAGTCATTTAGCAGACACTCTTATCCAGAGCGATGTACTGGTGTTGTAGGATCTGGGTTCAAGTGCAATATAAAAACGGAGCCATCTTGCTCTATTAACAACGTCTGAGAGCAGGTATAAGACTAATGCTGCAAAGAGATAACATATCAACAAACATTCTTAACCATATGCATATCAGCTAAGCTCAAACCATTTCTTGGGAAATTTGGATTCCTAGACGCTCTTTGAGACCTCGCTTCAGCTGTTACATTGTTTTGATGTTTGGTCCACCCTCAGTTTGTCTCTGTAAATCCATTGACTTTACAGCTCACCGGTAGACTCTTTCTGTCGTTACGGCTTACTCACCTGCCCTAAATGTGTGCATCCACACCACAAGGGGCTTGAATCTGCAGCTCTCCACTCAAATGGTCGGTACCTTAACCACTGGGCCACCCAATGTCCTCTTGAGAATTCACATTTACCAAGTGTTGAAAACATGAGATCCCATTAAAGAAACCCAGGGGACCACAAGTGTCTCCCAGCTGAATCATATCACAGGGCAGTGTTGCCCTACTCTCTGCTGGCTGAGGGCATCTGCCGGGTATCGCATGGTGGACTTTGAAGGATGGTGGCAGTTTGTTCTCGCCTTTTGCCTAGTGGTGGAAATTGAGGTGACTCGGGATCTGTATGGGGATGTGCTGACCTGCCAGTGTGAGGAGCTGTCCGCTCAGTACCTGTTGTCAGCTCCTGGAACCCATGGCTGCCACGCTGACAGCTCCTGGCCCCACGGCTGCCACACTGACATCCCTAATTTCATACGTTTTCACCAGCATTTGTTACGCAGCCGGAGGGAAAGCGCGGTTATGAGAGATGCCGTTTACCACCTGATTTGACAATCTTTGTACCACGCCACTTTGCCAGGCTGATTCCAAGATGAAAGCAAACTCTGGAGACTGCTTTTCAGCGTCAGTGTGAATATCTTGGTGTCGCGCATTCTGTGAAGTGCCTCCAAGCCTGGCTTTATTATCAGTAAGAGTAAATTACGACCATCATTTCTCTCCCGACAGTTATTCGCAAATAAAAGCAATTTCTTCTTTTTCACTTTCAGTTTTCCGAGCTACTCCAGGTGCCACCATCAGGGGCTGTTTTTAGCCTTTCTAAATGGCTGTAATGGGAAACATTATCTTTGATTGGTTAAACACTTGTATATAAATAATTTGTTTAGTTTCGTTCCATTTGCTCAAAGGTTAGGTGACGTAGAGAAGATTACACATTATTACTGTAGTGAGCATTATGACCTGTCTCTGTGAATTGTATGGAGGCCAGTATGTGTCTGATTTCTTTGGTCTTATCGAGAGGGTCTCTCAATACTTCAGGAAGATGCGAGTGGGAACAGTGCACCCTGGACTGAAACAAACAGGAAGATGTTGTGCTCATACGTGTCAATCACACAGTACGGAAGATTGTTTTGGTGATTTAGCAGTCGTAGCCTCAGACACTTCACAAGAAACGATCCAGATATCCACAGCTGGCATCAAAGTTTGCTGCCTCTCACTCAGGCAGGAATGGTGAAGTTAGGTGCGTTTGCTGAGCTTATGACAGCATATCGTATTCGTGATAGCATTGTAATTATGCTTAAAAATATACTAGAGAATAGTATACTACATAGAATAAATACTATATCAATATACCATATTTAGAGACACTTAATGTAAAACATTACCAAAAAAACAAACAAAAATCTTTTTTTTCCTAGCCACGTCCCCCCCATCCTCTTGTTAATGAAATTCAACTTGTGCTCTGTGGAGAACACTAAACTCTTAAAGCACTTCGAAAATATAAGCCCTGGCTCGGTCACTCAGTTCATTGTGGCCATCTGGGAAATGTAGTGTTGCAGGCGTGGCCACAAAATGCTAGATAATATTTCCTTCCTATCTCTGATCCTTCATTCCCATAGAATATCTTCCTGAGCTCTGATCCTTCATTCCCATAGGATATCTTACTGAGCTGTGATCCTTCATTCACATAGAATATTTTCCTGAGCTCTGATCCTTTATTCCCATAGGATATCTTCCTGAACTCTGATCCTTCATTCCCATAGGATATCTTCCTGAACTCTGATCCTTCATTCCCATAGGATATCATCCTGAACTCTGATCCTTAATTCCCATAGAATATCTTCCTGAGCTGTGATCCTTCATTCCCATTGGATATCTTCCTGAATTCTGATCCTTCATTCCCATAGGATATCTTCCTGAACTCTGATCCTTCATTCCCATAGGATATCTTCCTGGACTCTGATCCTTCATTCCCATAGAATATCTTCCTGAACTCTGATCCTTAATTCCCATCGAATATCTTCCTGAGCTGTGATCCTTCATTCCCATAGAATATCATCCTGAACTCTGATCCTTCATTCCTATAGAATATCTTCCTGAACTCTGATCCTTCATTCCCATAGAATATCTTACTAAGCTCTGATCCTTAATTTCCATGGTAGATCTTCCAATACTGTATTAACCTGATGTGTTCTGGTGCACACAACACAATGGAATCTTTCCTGAATATTCCCAAGAATTTAGCTTAAAAAAAGATGATAAGTACTAGCTCCAAAATCTGTTTTCAAATGCAGTATGAGTGTGGAAAGAACTATTGGAACATCACTGATTTAGCAAATGACTTTAGTCAGATTGAAAAGATGGTATAAATGTATTAAATATTCACTGTGTTTCCTTGGGCTACATTGTCAGGTGTATAATGACAGATAATACCATAGTGTCCTTTTATGCCATCAGAATATACAATCACTGGACAGAACCCTCTTGTGTCTACCTTATCGCAAATTGTAATTAAAAAGCTTTGTAGTTGCAAATAACCATAGCTCTGTGCATTTCAGTTATTGCATTGATTTATTCCAACTGACTGTATAAACAGACATGAAAATACTCACACACACATGCACACACAGGCTCGCACACACACACAAACAACACACACTTATGCACATTCAAGCCAGTACACACACGCACACACACATGCGCACACACACACACATACTCACACACACACATGCACGCGCACATACTCACATACACACACACACAGATACACACATACTCACACACACAGCACACACACGCACACACGCAAACACGCACGTGCGCACGCGCACACACAGCACAGACACACACACACACGCACACACACAGCACACATGCACACGCACACAAGCAAACATGTACACGCACACACACACACACACGCACACATACACAGACTAACACACATACACACACACGCGCAAGCACACGCACACACACACACACACACACACACACACACACACGCACAAGCACACATGCGCACGCACACACACACACACACGCACACACACACAGACTAACACACACACACACAAACACACACCAAAAGCAGTAGGACAAACACAGCTACCAAGTCCTTCCTTCTTCATTTCATCGTCGTGGCAACGTGAAGGTGCTCCAGTCTTTTTTTTCTCCTTCCCCACTAACTCAATAAGCCAAAGAAAATGTTTGTTCTACAGAAAGAAACGGTCAGGTTAACGCTTGTAATTGATATTCATCTGGAGAAAGATTTTTAATCTTTAATCTTGTGTCCTAGACCTCTACTTAGGATAAATTCATTATCCTGAATAAACGACGTGTCACCCCCGTCATTCATGATTCATTGAGGCCAAAGGATTGGATGCTGTTTTGGTAAGCACCATTCATCGGGCCCATTTGCTCTTAATGTCCCTGCTAACATCTTCCCTTCTCTTTCCCACTTCCACCATTGGTGCTCCTGCACTTGTTTGGTTTCGTCCCCAACTCCCGTTCTGTGAGGACAATCTTTCACGGAGCGGGCAGCACTTGGGTGAACAACTGCAGCCTGTGAAAGACACAGTTAATGTGTCGTCCAAACGGAGGCATTCAACAAGATTATATACGCGCCGAGCTACTGAACTGGGTCAGAACAGTGGGCACTGCTGTTGCCATTGTATCATGAAGGGAAGGCCCATGCCAAGTCTTCGGGAGTGGGATAATTGTAGCAGATGGGCTAATGCACCGCAGCCCCCCCCCCCACTCCTTTTTTATGAGATATTTTCACAAGGGGATTGGGGCTTGGTCACGGTTTCACAAGTGCAAAAAAAATAAAAATAAAACTCAACCATCTAGTGTGTGGGAGAGAAGAAACGATAACACTAAAACAATAAAGAAAACCCAGAGAAAACAAGATTTGGGTGATTCCGTTGATGTCGCCTGGTCTAAGATCTGGCTCCATGCAACCACACAACTGACCAATAGAGCAGCCAGTGTGTACAGCCCCCCTTCTCTCAATTGGAGGGTTTGGTTGTGATTCTCTCAGCACTTGAAGCAATCTCCCCTCTGAGGCAATCATAAACTTTTATTGTTTTGTTTTTTTAGTTTCCATTACTGATTATTTTGTACCACGGTGCAGCAATTTGACTCTTTCTCTGTGAGCAGATAATGGATGACATCAACAGCATGCATGGGTAGCCATGTTAATTCAACCCAACATCACACATGTACACATAAATAACATGGGACCAGGACATTCCAATGAACCACATCACACATGTACACATAAATAACATGGGACCAGAACATTCAGATGAACCACATTACACATGTACACATAAATAACATGGGACCAGGACATTCAGATGAACCACATCACACATGTACACATAAATAACATGGGACCAGGACATTCAGATGAACCACATCACACATGTACACATAAATAACATGGGACCAGGACATTCAGATGATCCAGATTCATCAGTCCAAGACAATGTTGACACTTGTTGGCTCACCATAATTGAAATTCTCAACTATGTCCCGTAGTCCACAATTTATAGGGGTTCACTTACTAATTACTTCTCAAAGTATTTCTTTCATTCAATATTTGAATACAAGCAGTTTTACTCATGTACACGCTCTTTTCATAATGTAATGATCTAATGCTTCAGCATTCACGAAGAATAAAACAATCATTTGGAGAGACAATGAAATTCTGCAAGAGCACAATTGCACTGAGATTGTGTTTGAAATAACTGGCTGCCCCTCATAGCAGCTGGCCTTTTCTGAGATTATAGCTTGTCCACAGAGACAATAGCTCAGTGACATGTGTTCTTGTTTTGTCCTGTGCCATGACATGATCCTGGAAAGGCCTAAATAATGGAACACCTCAGTCAGGACATAAATTGTGAACTCCACTGAGTCATTGTGTGTTGCTGTGGCAGGAAGTGGCATCATTTTCTAACTTCCCTACCTGCGGGTCAGTGCCTGTAAAAACGCCTGTCACTTGTAATGTGACCAGACAAGGTGACAGTCGCGTGCATGGGTTGTTGGGTAGACAAGCGGAAGGACACACAAATTAAAAAATGCAATTTATTACACAAAACCACATGGATATGGGTGTGGATGAATTTATAGCCTGGTTAGCGCATGGCGACGTTAGTGAAAGCAGTAGAAATCATTTGGGTGACTTGATTTTCCTGTGAGTGAAGTTGCTGATGGGAGATTAAACAGAGTGGGGGAGAGTGTTCTCTTCCAGGTGTGACATCAGACCTCCATTGTCTATCTCAGGGGGCATGCACTGATGAATACTCATTCAGGCATGAACAGCCCTTAAGTAAAATTCAGGTAGAGTTAAAAAAAACAAAAAACTTTTTGTGTGTTTCACAAGTTTATGTTATGACGCGTGAAGGAGGACTATTAGGTTAATTTAACATAAAAATAATAACTTAGGCATAATTTCACACTTGTTCCACCTTCTGATCTTTTAGTTTTTTATCTTTCCGAGGGGAAGAGATTTGCCTGCGTTTGCACACTTTCGAGGGCCACGCAGCGTTAAAAAACAAAACGCAGCATTATAAATCTTCCCTGGCAGGGACGAAACCCCAGCCAAAACAAGCCTCCAGGTAGTGGTAAAACACCTGAGGAGTCAGGCACACGACCGGACAAGGGTGTTGCCATCCCTCTGTTAAGTGCTCACTTCCCTCCATTTTACACAATTGGCAGGAAGTAGTTGGAATGGAAAAAAAAGGCCTTCCTTAAAGACCCCTGCCATTTCAGACCTTCCAAACGCACGCTTGCGAACAGACACAGAAAAAAAAACACGCGGGGCAGCAACCTCTCCCGTCTCAAACCCAGTCTCTGGGGCCATATTGGGACCTGCAGGCGGCACGATGAACAGGATGTTATGGTTTATTTAACGTTGACTGTGGGCGTGAGGACAAGGTGTATGGTGCCCTCCACTGCAGTCTTGCCTTGATTTACGGCATTAATGTCTGACTCGCTTTTCCTCGGGGAAGTCTTTGAAACCCCTTTATAAAGGAAGCAGCTTTGTGGTCTCTGGGCCGGGTTTTAATCTCTGACGAAGGTGCGCGACTGGGTGAGTGAAGAAGGCTGGCAACAGTGTCGGTGGTGGGATCGATCCAAACAATGAATAGTATTAAAAAAAAAAGCATCTTTTATCTCAAGCATAACTAACCAATTTGTTATACTTGCTTATTTCAACACCCAGACACTGAAACAATTCCAGTGTCTTTTCTCAAGAGGGACTGCCTCAGCACTGGGGTTTTGAACTGGCAACCTCTTGGTTACTAGGTCCCCGCACCTGGACCAACACATTGCCAATGACATTAAAAGAGTGAAATTCTGTGTACAGTAGACACAAGTATAGCTAGTGAGTGATTTACAAAGCGTGGAACTGTTTTTCTGTGTGGATTGCTTTCTTAAAACCCTGGACACTCTTAAGAACAGCTGTTTATTGGCCCAGTAAATTCTGGACGTTTCAAGCCTTTTTCTGTGGCAGATAAAGAGGAGGCACATACAGCCGTTTCTTTTGTAAAATCTAATCTCGAGCGACTGTACCGTGTGTTTCGACACATCCGTGTGTGAATACCAACATTCTGATATAACAATGGGCTTCCGGAACAGAACCTGTTTCTAATCAGGGGGCTCCCTGTATGGTTTCAGAAGTAACACTAAATGGAAGTACCCAAACGATAATAGAAGCAAACCAGACCTAGCCAACCCTTTAGCTGTGAAGAGAGCAGAGAGCAGAATCAGCCCACATTAAAGCTAGAAATGAGTAGATGTTCGGTTATCAGGTTAAATCCAAAAGCCATGGGGAAAGGTGTATCCATGTAAAGACGTTCCACCGGGACAGCGAATGTCACGCTTTGAAACATTTCTTTGCACAAGGCAGAACAAAGTAATTTAGGTCCATCCTCAGATTCAAAACAGAAAAAGGTTTATACCGTCAGGCATTGTATGTCAGTGTCAGAACCATACCACTCTGGAACTGAGACTTAACTGAGTTTATCTTCTGTATTTTTCTTTTCATGCGTAATTGTGCAAGTTTCCTGCATACTGTTTAAAGGCTAAATTACATAGCAATTAATATAATTAACTCTAATAAGCTAGTAAAAGTTGATTGGAGGTCTGATGGAGTCAAAGACCAACGAGGGACTGCATCAAGAAAGTATTATTAACCAAAAGTTTACGAATCACTCCCTGTCTGTGCCTGAAGGTGTTTGGCATACATACTGATGAGCGAAAAAAAACATTGAAAATTGTCATTGAAATTCAAGGGATTATCAGTGCCTAGGGTTTTTAATTACTTTGCTCACGTTTAATATAAATTTCACTCATTATAAGACATGCCTGCTTGTAAGATTAGGTCACACATTTATTTGTCATTCTCAAATGTTCTTTATGGGTTGTTGCTCAGAATGTTGGGGGAATTGTCTAAAATAGCTGCTATGTGCTGTGTGTGGCCCGACAGCAGACACTTTACTTTCCTGTTCAGTAAGAACATGAAATAAATAATTAGAATAATGAGAAATGGAAAGGCATTTGAGAATGAGACGATTTGAAAAGTAAATACATCCCTTGCCTTATATTAATACATCCACATCAAGGAAAGCTGGAGGATCGTTGCCACATACCTCACATTTAAAAAACACATCAGGATTTCACATCTTGTAGGACACACATTCTCGGAGATTTATTCATAATAATACATAAATAATCCACATAATAATAAAATATGAAAACAAACATGGAGTTGACTAAAGGTAAGCACGCAACAGAAAATAATTTCGCCAACGTCGTAATTGCAAAGGCTCCACCCATGAACATTCCAACTTTTACAAATCTCCAGTTTGATTCTCCAGTACGAATCAAACCGTCCAATAGCAATAACTCCTTTGGAAAATTCAACAGGGTTGGCGTTTCTGATGTTAAAAATAAATAAATAAATAAATAAATAAATAAATACATGAAAATGTGTATACAAGCCAGGATGCATCAGAAGAGGTTGGGGAATCTGGTCTACATACATTCACTCACCTGCATCAAAAAGCCAAATCAAGCAGGCCGCATTTTAAGGCTTAATTGCAAGGTCCATCTAAGCCACCATAATGGCCTGGGTGCAATCACAGGCAGGTGGACCATTTAATATGGGCTGAAAACTGTTAGTGTGAGTACTCCGGAGGCTGAAAATCATTTTTAAACATCACCTACAGTCCGAGGCGTGCTCCTGTTCGATTTCAGTCCGTAAATAAACAGCTGAAGTCAGTCTGATATCTGTCACTCATGCTGAAACAAAATCCGACGAGAAATTATAATAATGGTGGTTTGGAGCTCTATGCTAAAAGGCCCTGATAATCCCTTTTCAGCCTCACTTTCATTTTTAATGACTATAAATCCTTCACTTATAATGGGTTTTCCATACGGTGTCTCAAATAAAACTTGGCTACACCTTTATTTTACAATAAGGCGTTGTTTTTGTAAGATATCCAAGGCTAATTATTTTACGGCTTTCATTAAAGCAAATACATTATGCCCCCCGAGGTGAGGCGTTTTCCTTCTCAAACAAATACAGTTGCAAGTGTTCAGAAGGAGGGAAACCAATCAGACCTTATCTGTATTATTTCATTTTTCATTATTTCAGTTTTTTTGGAAGTTCTCTGTTGCACCGGAGCCCATGGCTGGGTAATGTACGCAAGGAGGAAAAAAAACATCTAAATATAGCCCCCACGGCCCAAGGTGGGTGGGAATGGAAAACGAGGGTCCAAGAGCTGATCCCCTGCTGCTGCCTGTACGTCATTGGCTCACCCGCCATTTCAAGGCCTAATGGGCTCTGCCCACTTGTGGTGCGCTGCGACCAAGCACTCCTTAAAGCGCGCAGAGTCTGATTTATGGCACGCCAGATGTGATTGATGCGGACGCAAAGTGACGGCCTACCCACACTGTTCTCCATTAAGCCACCGAACTTCAGCGAAGGTTATTGTTTCAAAGAGAAAACGAGGACTGAGAGGGTTTCAAGGGCTCAGTCCTCGGAGCACAGCCCCCCCACAAAAGCTGACAAGCTTCAGGTCAGGCAAACAATGTTGGTCCTCCCCTTGGGGGCAGTCTGTCCGAGGGAACAGTCCAATGAAACGGACCTGTGACTTCATAAACATTACATGGCAACCTTGATAAGCAGCTGGAGAGAGAGAGAGAGAGCGAGAAAGAGAGAGAGAGAGAGAGAGAGAGAGAGAGAGAGAGAGAGAGA
>JAOYSI010007250.1:0-12256 GCA_025775065.1 Hiodon alosoides | reverse complement strand
CTCTCTCTCTCTCTCTCTCTCTCTCTCTCTCTCTCTCTCTCTCTCTCTCTCTCTCTCTCTCTCTCTCTCTCTCTGAGTTATGAGAATTAAAGCACTTCTGTGGTTAAATGAAGAGGCACTCTTCTGTAGTGGCTCTCTGTCCTGTTCCAGCCCATGGCCACCCACACGCGCACACACACACACATACACCCTCGCCACAGAAGTGGCTGATCCTTGCCGAGGTTCACATCTCCTGGCAATCGATGAAGTGGGTTTTTTTTGTGTTGATTTTCATGTTATACAGAGCATCAAAAAAGCTGTATCACCTTTGCCCAAAACAAATCTGTTTTGGCTTATTAAAATTAGTCATAGGAAGATCCACTGGGAGTTTATTGTTTAAGTCACAGGCCCATAGCATGTGTGGCTACCATTGGAAGCAAGATAACCTCAGCATCTGAACATGAGCATTGTAGAAGCTTCCTTGTTTATACTCCAGTCTCTAAGACCGAGATGCATTTGTCATCATAAGTAACCCTACAAATTCTCATTGCTCCATTAGGGGTCCCATGGTTGAAACATCATATTCTCATCTCATCAGAACCCCATTTTTATTTGATAAAAATGCCTTATCCCACTTAAATGTTGAAGCTATTCTCACCCATGGTGTAAAGGTGCTGTTCTTTTGGGAAACGGGGCAAATTAATGCTTGTTTAGAATGTCCAGCAGCGGGCACAATTAAGAAACAAATTTTAACCCCCCTCAACTGCATAACAGATCAGACACAAGACCTTAAATTCCAGTTAAGCACTCTTAATTCTAATTCTAATAAAATCAATTGAAAGAGTTTCTTGGAATGAATGAATGGTGCAGGACAGCAATAAAACCACAAAGGGGATAATTTTACATAGTTACAACTACAATACTTTTGAGAGATTCCAAGTGTTTTTTTATTATTATTTCTTAAATTTTATTTGTGATTATTATGAGACTGAAATATTTTATTACTGCTATATCACTAAGCCTTTGTATATGTTCATAACATAGTTGAGATGAGCAATGCCTTTCAGCTCCGAATGTGCTGATTAAAACTCCCTTCTCGTTTGCTCTTATAGATAATTTTCCAGTAAGGAAGGTAAATGGAAGACTACTGTGTACAGAGATGTGTGTGTATATCAGATGTACAGGAATGTACAGGCATATTTTACTACTCCAGCTAAGCTCCAATTAGTGCAGTCTCTCCCTTAATGCCCCACTAAAACTATGTTACCGGTAGTTAAATGTTCAAGTTAGTTTTTGCAGACTTTGTTTAAGGTAGTTAGGTAGACTATGTTAACGGTAGTTGAGAAACAGATCAGTATGTTACATTCTGAATTTATATTTACAGTACATAGAGTATCGTTACATAAATTATATCGTACATTTCACCATGTGTGGCAAAAAGTTTCTGTTTTCCTTCTACTCATAGCGTGATATATTTTTAAATGATTCAAAATTGAATTAATTTGTTACAAAAACTATGAAACAGTAAATGAGACAATGAAGTAGTTTCTTACTTTAGGAAGGGGCTAGCAGGAGGGATTTCACTGCCATTTACACATACTCGAAATCTGAATTATTAAATCAGAGTTCAGAAACTATTTTCCTCTGAATGCTCTCTGCAAACCTCAAACAGCATTGTTAAATACACTCAAAAATGTATCGCTCTTCAAAGAGACTGCTGTAGCGGAGGGCCTGGACCTCGGCCAGCTTTAAATGAAGAGTTATTGCGCTGTGATGACTGCACTTCATAGGAACCATGATGGTGCAGTAATAACCCATTGCACCTGGGACTAGGTCCGGGACACCAAAACAAGCAGTTAAGGTGTTCTTTGGGCTTTCTTAACCCGCTAATAACAATGACAGATAATTTCATCTTTAAATCAGGAATGATAACAGGGCTTCATTTTTAATTGAATAACTGCTTTTGCCATTTTATTGTTTTTAATTAGTCAACCGTATTAGTGGCTTTCACTTGGGGAAATGCAAAGTAATTTTGTCCTTGTTATTTTGTCTTCTAAAACAACAATTTAAAAGTACAAAAGTTAAAACTTTAAAATATATGGGGATTGTCTTTCTTTACTTTATATTTGGAAAGTCAACAATTGTTTATGGTTGTTTATAAGTCTTGATAATATATTTTAGGAGGACTGAACTGAGGTCATTGTAGGAGACAAACCTGGAACCAATTTGTATAGCTACCAAATTTACTCATCTCCAATGGAAATTTAATTCTCTTTTTTTAAATGTTTGAATTACTTTGACCTCTTGAGGGCTCGAAAGTCATGCAGGTGTATTTACTTAAGCTACATCGGAGTGAGTAGCCTAGAACAAAGGCCCAACTCGAATGATCCACTTTGTAATGCACTTTGTAAGAAAAAAAAGGACCTTTTATATTTTAATATTTGTATTTAAATGAATATTTCTACCAAGTCATTAGTCTTTTTTGCAATAAATCTGTTCAAGTTACTTATTAGTCCCAAGTGGGAATGTTTCTAAGAAGGGTTTGACAGGGGATAAAAACAGAACTGTGGAAACATGACAGTCCATCCCAGCATGCACTGCTCCCAGACCGGCACATGAATGGAAACAGGTGTGTCGTTGATTGTGCGGTGGGTCTCTGTGATTTGGGCCTATGTGGCATGTCTATTGCCTGGGTGATTTGGGTCAATGGAGCACATCTGGTACTAGTCACAACAGAGTGCACACGGCCGCCGCCCAGATCCGCTCCTGTTTAGCTCACATCTGGATGTGTTCTTTCCTTAGAGGAGGGCTGTGCAAGCGGGTTCCTCCAGGTACATCTGGCGGAGCACTTTGATGGACATGGCTGCACTGGGGTATGCCCCATGCTGGGTGAACAGCTTCCCCTGTCATGCCAGCTCCATGAGGCAGTCAGAACATCAGGGCTCCCTCATCCCCTCAGCACACACACACACACACACACACACATGCACACTGTTTATCAGTACAAAATGCTGTCTCAAGGACATTACAAATAAAAATACACACAAACTAGAACACTTTGTTATGAAATGTAAGTCAAAATGCATGACCCTCAAAGCACGACCTATGACCAGCTCAGCCCTTGTATTTGTATTTCTTCTTAATGAGTAATCAACAGCTGCAGCAGCTGAGGGAATGTTCTAATGTAAAAGCTTTGTATAAGAGCACCAATTCTCTCAAAACAAGGGGATGGAAGGGGGGTGGGGATATGTGAAAGGGCATGACTAAGAGTGGTGGCGTCCTCAGGAGCCCGAGTGCCCTGTGCGAGGTGGTCAGAGCGTTACACTGACTGAACAGCAGCTGCACCCTGTGACAGTGCTCTCTGCTGATCTTCGTGGTCAGGGATGAATGTACACCCTAATCTCCTGCTTTAATTACATCATGAAGGCACGGATGACAGGCTCCGTCTCCACAAAGGAAGGCCTTGTGGTGGTTAAGTTATTTACTTCATCTCTCCTTTTTTACTGTGTGTGCATGCACGTGTTTGTGTGTATATGCAATGTAGGGAATCACTGATGCCTTACCAGGAGTATAATGCTGGCTTATTGGGCTTCAGAAGTGTGGGAAAATACAAAGACTAAAGCTGCTTGTTTGCACTTCAACCAAAAACCACCATTATTCACGACAGCCGGAGCTGACAAATGAGGATATCTCAATGCTATGGGGTTGCTAGTGTAATGATAAATAAAACATAACGCAATGTATTTAGTTCCTGAAATTGAACCACTAATCTGAATTTTATTCTGTGAACAGGAGGATGCACTGAAGTTTGGGAACAGATGGACTGTTCCTGTAACTTTCACAACATTCTGGACTAGCAGAGTGGCCCTGTTCACTTTCCTCTGAGTTTACTAAGCATCACAACACATTGCTTTCCCCCTCTTGTCCATGGCTTTTCTCATCTGACATTCTCTAAACATGTCCAACCCTCCGCTCTACCTCGGATCTGCTAAGTTAGCAGACCACTTCATTCTGACAGTTGTTTTCCTTGGCAGACAATGGAAGTGCTTAAGCATGAAATGTAAATTCTCTTGCTAAACAAAAGAATCTAAGCATACTACAGCATTTGTTATAGAGGCAATTAGATCTTTTTGCCTCGTTTAAGAAAAAAAAACGTAAGAAATGTATTTTTTGATCAAATAAATCCAAGAAATCAATTTTTCTTCATAGAAAACAAAATGTACTATTTATTCAAGTAGTTCTACTCTTTCATGAAGAGTGCCAAGGGTGGTAATGAATATGGGTCATGGAATTTGGCCCCGCACTTCCCTGACAAACGAAAAGGAGTCCTGCTCTGAAAATGACCCATGAATCCGTCTTTTTTCCACTTTTGCCAGACTGGGGCAAACATATCTACAAAAAAGAGGTCAGGAATAGGGGCGGCCCTTAAAGTGGATTTGGTACAGGAGGAACTTTTCAACTCCCAGGTTTCTGCACTCTCTCCAAAACAGATCAACAGCGGCGAGTCATTTCTCCTCAAGGAGGGAGAGCAGATTGCCGGTTGGCCTTCCTTCAGTCCAGCTGGATGACCATTGATACAGCAAAGTAATTGCAGGGTTTAATCCTCGATAGCCTGATTCCACTCCACAATGGTGATAATAAGGAACCCTGCACAGTAGGAGGAAAAAATATCTGATGTAATCACAGTGTGCTGCCGACGATTTTACGTATTTAGTTTCGGACAAGTCTTTATCGGCTCAAATGGGCAACCAGAGCACCCTCATTACAGGGTACAATTCATGAGTGGCAGGCAAACAAACGATTTCCACTAATCTAGACAGCTTTAAAATTGTTCGAAGCAACACAGCTTTAATTGTTGGAATAGAGGATAATTTTGTCAATCATGGCTGTATTGTTTTCATTTGATAGTGGGTTAAGTTGAAAACTTCAGTGTGAACTTTTGAACTTTTGAACTTTCCTCATTGCTTCAGTAATACTGAATTGTCATTCAGCGCTACCTGTGAGCCTGCGACAAGCTGGATAAAAAAAAAAACAAGCCCTTACATATCCTGTTTACACAAGACACCCCCCCCCCCCATCTCCACCGCACAACCTCTCCACTTCCAATCAAATTTAATAGGGCTAGTTTGATCCCACGCCAGCATAAGCTTGCACCAGGTTTACCCTTGGTTGAATTTAATAGGGTTAAAATATTTTCACATTGCCAGTGTACACATTAATCATATATCCAGTGGATTTGGTAAATTGGGAGAGACAGGACTAGACAAAAAATGTCAATTAACTGGGCCTACGCTAGTATGTTCTGGGGTCACCCTGTGTCAGTTGTCCTGTGTTTTCCAGGTCAGGGAGTTCCACCATGTCTTACAGCTGGTTGAAGACCGACTCTTGGGGCTTTGGGCTGGGGAAGGTGAGAGAGCCTACTTGTAGAAGTGTGAATTTTCCTGCAGGCGAGCATAGCAATCTCCTGCTCTTCGTAATGTCGCCAGAAACCAACCATTTAAATAATGAACGCTCACCTTAATCCAGCAGTCAGATAAAATGCGTTGGTTTGGCACTTTGTCTGTCTGTTTTTATATATTCTGTGTGCTATGCAATTTTTAAATATGTTATGGTGTTGTTAGCTGGTTTTCTTGCTTTTTTAAAATTATGTAATAATCAGAGTGGTGAAGGGGGAAATGACCAAGATTTATAAAAGCTGATGTTTTTCTTTACACCTAAAAAAAAAGTTTATGATATTCATGCAAATGAGAATGCAAATGCACACTTTAATTTTGATATTTGCGTTTGCATATAATCTCTCTCCTTTTTATCATTTTTGTTCCACTTTATATTGGATTTTGATGGATTAAATCGTTCAGCAGCCATTCAATGTCAGAAAAAAAACAAAACAAACAAAAAACATTTTAAAATATTTAATATTCAAATGTTGCCTTTTACTGGCATTTCCTTTCTTAGTGAGTCTATAATGTATGCGGCAATGTCATGAATTTATCAGACGTTGACTAGACCAGACTTAAATAATAGGTAATTAAATGAACTGTTGTTATTATTTTTTTATTATTATTATAAGACCCTGTCTGGTTGTAGTTGAGCCTAAAAAATCCAATCCTTTTGTATGCCCTGTAAAATATTGACAAGAAATGTAAAAATCACTGTAAAGAGCACACAGAACCAAAAATAATAATTTATGTGAGCACAGAAAGGAAATGGAAAGGAAAACATTGTTAGTTTATTGCGTAGTTATCCAGGGCAGAACAACAGGTAGGTTATAAATAACATCTTGCCCAAGGGTTCAGCTTTAGCTGTGTCAATGTTAGCCTTTAGCACTGCTGAGTTTTAAAAGAAAAGACCATAGTTACATTCAGGTTAGTGAGGTGCAGGACTGAGAAAACACATTTGCGCCCTTGCCGAGACAGTTCACTGTGAAAGCTATTAACTTCCAGCCTGATGCAGTTTAGGAACCCTTGTTGCCGTACTTGTTCCTACTTCCAACATCTGGCAAAAGACATAATAATCAAAAGTTGATATCGGTATATTAATAAAGCTACTTTAAACTGAGGAGACATCACAGTTTATTTTATATATATATATATATATATATATATATATATATATATCTAGATAGTGGTAATACACATTTTCCTCTGAAAGGAAAAAAAAAAAGATCAGCATAAAGATCCCAACTTCTGACTTTACTGCAACTATTGCCGTTCTACAGATGTTGGAAGTAAGTATCAGTATGGTGAAGTGATAGCTCTATGAAGTCTGAAGTTTATATAATTTTCATCATTTATGCTGAGCACCAAAAATACTCTATTTCTATCTTTTGGTTAAGAGCTTGGTGACCACCTCTGCCCAAGCAGCAGTGTAGGGAAGCAGGAACAGGGGTTCTTGAGATTGGCTTTGCAAATTCTATTCCCCAATTCCCAGGGCTGGAAACCCAAGCTTTTGTGAGACTTGTTAGATGAAAGTAGAAGATAACAGAGCAAGTTTAATGTCAGGGGGGTTAAGGGTTGTGGGATTGTGGGGAGGTACTCCTCATGCTGAGCACGGCCTCCTTGGGTTTGAGACAGCTGGCCAGCAACAGCCCTCCAGGCAATCCGATCTACTCTGTGGGCCTCCTAGCGAACATCACGACGGACACTGTCTGCCTCTTGCACACTGTTTCTTACAGGGCCTCCTTATTTGTGTTATTACAACAGGGAGGGTGCTTTTTGTAGTTCTATGTAAAATGTATTAACTGAAGCATTTACTTGGCTTTCGAATGATCTGGTCATACTGGCCATTGTTGGCTACCGACGGCCCGCAAAATGCTTGATGAGGACTCTTACTCTATGTATCACATAAAATGTAGATGTTATGTAAAAACCGTTGTTTCCATGGCTTTACTGTTTCTCTATTTCAAAGTTATCTCTTACAAATAAAAGTTTCAAATGTCATTCTAGCATTATTATTTTAAATTGTGGAGCACAGTTTTGTATGTAAATAAATGCAAAATGTGTCATGGCATGCATTCAAAAGGATTTACTAGCAATGGATGAGGTCTGGCAGTTCAGTCATCCTCAGTGACCCAGTCATGTGGTTGAGTCAGTGCTGCTCACAGTATTGCGACCAGCGACCCTCAACAGCTGTTCTGCCGTGTTACAACTGTGATTACAAATACACTGTGCTAACAAACAGTTTGTATTGTGTTTGGCTTTGAAACAGTTTGCTTGGAGGAAGGGTGTAAAGGGACAATCACAAGTACACTACTTGTGTTTTGATTATGACTGTTAAATACACATGTTATTGTTGATAAAAAACACATATTACTGGTTATACACATATTAAATACATTCTGTTAATTTATTTTGTGGAAATATCGCTCTAGTGGGGGAAGTGAGGGTTAATGAATGTCAGTTTTAAGCTAGGGTGCCATAAACACTTTAGCCAGCCCTGGGAGTAATGGTATTTATTTTTTACTAATTACCAGTCACATTTTATTACCTTCGACAAGTAACTTTTATATTTGTTTTATTGTTTTCAAATTAATACTCATGGTGTATTGAAAAGAAAATTTTCCGTGCTTAGTTGTCTGTTGATATTTAGATCGTTTTACAAGATACAGTATGTATAAGTCACAGTTAAGATTTTTTACTATCCTTAAACAATAATAAAGTTAAGATATAAAAACTAAAAAATGACAGCATTGTTTAGAAAAGGACCAATGGTGGTAAAGTGTGTTTGTGTCAGTAGTATCTGAGTTTGTTTAGCTCCAGACATCTGTGTTTACCAATGAGCACTGGTGATTGGGTTGCTGCCAAAGGTAAAAAGGGTCAAGTTATTCCTATATATTTTTTTTTTTTACATTTCTGCAGACCTCTTTTCCAAAAAAGGACAGAGGAATACAAACAAAGTAAAACTACTCCTATTCCTATTGAATTTTACTCATGATAAGATCCACTTTTGAATACTTTTATTAATTCATTCCTTTATTTATTTAATAAATGTATGGTACATACATGGTGTATAAATATTGTGTCTTGGTAACCTAGAGTTTAGTTTTTAGTTTTTTTTTCTCCCAAGGATGGTATCAGCATAATCTGACAGGTGATCGAAGAACGTACAAAATGGCATATGTCAGTGAGATGGATGGATGGATTTTAGCCTCGGGACGTTTTCCTGACTTTTCATTTTTCATCATGTTTTCAGATTAGTAGGCGAAAAAACCTACTTTTTTTTTGCACGAAAAAACGGTGGTGAAAAAACCAACCTGAAAAAAAAGAAGTGATGCCTAAGGCACAAAATGAGACTTTAGAGCATTTGCCACAGCGATTCTCCATATCACTGAGGGTAAACCGACTTAGGGTAGCAGGGTTTCATTTTGACTTTATTTTATTCACTAAATTCCCATGCTAAAACAGAAGAAGTATTCTGGGAGGATGATTTGGCTCATGAGTTTAATGTGTGAAGAAAGGGTAAATACAAGGTTTGAGATATAACATAGGAACAAAAACACTACCATTCAGTAGTTGTACTTTTTTTCGTGAAGAACAACATTATTATTGATACCTGAAATTGGGCCAATAGTTGACTATGTTTGTGTGGATTCGTTTTTGTTGGGATGTCTAGGTTTGTTTTCTGTTGAACAGTAAATTCATTACCATAATCACAACTACCCCAGAATGCTTAGCTTTGGCTCTTGGCTTGCTTTAGAACCATGTTTCAGAAATAGAACCTCTTAAATTAGTCAGCTCAACTGAACCTGTCAAAGTGAAGACCATCTCTGTGAAATGTAAGAGTGTGTTTTTTTTCCTGTGAGGTGTAAATCTGTTAACAATAGAGCAGCTTTTGTTTTACCATGGCATGTATAACCATGGTGTCACCTGCTGTGTCTTATCACTTTTTAAACCATACGGATGGTGAACAGTGCCTTTCGCTGAAACAGTTGGCAAAACCAGAAAAGAGCATGTGCCCAAAGCATTCTCTTAGCAGCCAAGACCACTATTTTAACATTAAAAATTACAAATATTATTATTGATGAACAATGGGGAGCAGGTAACATTCTGACATCAGCCAGTATTAATCTGAGTTTTGAATGTTCTGCAGACTGGAGACTGATTTTTTTTTGCAATCCCTTGTTGGGAGTGCCTGCTATAGCCAGCTCACTATGGATTAATGGGCCTCCTTCCTAACTGGCCCATGTCAAGTTTTATAACTCTTTATTCAGGAAATCAAAAACAGCGCTTCTCGGGTAAATAATTCCGAACAGGATAATTCCTACCTCAAATCCTTCCTTGCGACTCCAACAGGGTTCCACATGTAATTCTAAGCCCTATTATTGGGACGCTAATGCTTGTGCAGGATGGCGAATCAGACTGCAGTGCCTGCAGCCATATAAGAATTAGAAATAAATATGCATTGGGAGGAGATAAATATAGAGTGCAGCAAATCTTCCATGAGACTGTATATGCAGACACCATTTGCGAGCCACTGGAAGACTTTGCGACAGCTCTTTTCGTAATTGATGGATTAAATTCTGCGGCTACGGTTCAAGTTAATGTGCGCCATCATTTTGATAAATTTTTTTTTTATTTTTTTTTTTTTGTATATTTAAGGAAATCTGTTCTCTACCCTCAATATGTGCCTAACTGCAAAATGAACTAGATTTCTGTTTTGGAGAACGACAGGGAAATCTTTGTTATACAGCACTGTGTCTTTTTGTTATCTGCATGTTTATTTTTGTTTAAAATTTAGTTATTTTTTTCTTTTTAATTTTTTACAGCGCTAAACGCAAGCATTAGAAAGGACTGTGCAATAAATACACCAGATGAGTCTCTGCTGATCACAGATTAATAATTTATTTAAAAATGTTCAATGTGTTATAAATAAACCCTTTTTTGAGACAATGGAGTAAAACATTTTTTTTGGCGTAAAACATTGTGCTGCTTTTTAAATAAGGAAAGATTTGATATGTTTGCAAAACTTTTATGGGAGGATGCATCCAATCAATCAAAAGAAAAACTGACTTTGGTGAGATGTAACTTATAATGAGCAAAGACTTTTTGCTTAATATTAAGGAAAGCATGTTATTAAAACGTAAAAAGTTAACAAATCTTTAAAGTCTTTGTGCCTTTTATTAATTCTAACGGCCTAAATGTGAGTGGGTGTGGATGCTTGTTCACCCTTGATGTGAGACAATGAGTAGAATGGCATGCAAAAACGGTGTATAGCAAATGCCATCAGGTCCACCCAAGATAAATGCCACCTCGAACCCCACACATGGGAGTCATTCATCCCTCTTACAGCTGCATCTGTCTGCCCTAAGCCCACTTCCCTGAGAGCATAAACAGGAGATCTTGCTGTAGTTCTGGATAAAACACACACACGACTGTTTGTGTGTCAATTTCAGTATTATTGTGTGATATTTGTATTATGTATGTAAAGTATTTGTAAAGTATGTCTTTCATCAAGTTCTTAATTTTGGCAAAATTTTATTAACCAATATGTATTACTTCTGTTTACATGTTTTCTAGCAGATAAAAGTGCAAAGTTCTGAAAGTCCTTGTAGTGTTGACTTATTAATTGCTTGTATTTGTATATATAAAAAAGCAACAGAGCAAAACAGCCTGTGCAGATGATGCGACTCACTTGGATATTATCTTGATGGCTTTTCTTCTCCTTCTCAGTTCATGAAGTTTGATTGAACATTTAGCCTGAAGGAAAAGCCACGGGTGCCCATAACTTTTGATGAATGAATACATTTCTGATGCATTTTGCTTTTATCTGTCAATTTCATCTGCATTGATTCAGTTTTGGGCTTGGATACATCTACACTTTCACATTCCTGAGACTCTCTGGTTTAATTGGACTGCATTGGACTCTGTCTCTGCTACCCCCAGTGTTTTTACTGCTCCCTCAGGATGTGGCGAAATGGTCATATCATCATGCTGCAGATCCAGATGCACAAAGAAATGCAGAAAACTCAAAGAAGAATGGCAGTTTGCCTTAATACTCCCAAATGTTGGTCATACAGATTATCACTGAGTGTCCTGAATGACCACTCCCATTTGATAGCTAGGTCATCTACAGTAAATTCTAACGTTTTTTTGTATTTAAAAAAAAAATCTAAGTCATCGTGCCATGATCAAGGTCACGGACAGTTTTGCAGTATTAAAACACTAGAAAGATTCCTTTCAGATAACACGGGACCAAATCAAGTCATTTTCGCCCTTTGGTGGAAACAGGGGAGTGGACTGTTATTGCTGACCAAGGCTGGGGCCAAGTCAAAACATTATCTATGCAGATATGCAGGCATAGGTTACAATACCCCCCTTCAAAATTAAATGAAATTCATGCACAAGCACACACTCAGAACGAACAAGCTGCAGCAGGGGTAGGCCACCATGATTTTGGAAATTGGGTTGCATCGACTCGCAAAAAAGAATTACAGAAGTTAAGTAAACTATTGTAACGAACAGTGCTAACTTAGAAGTATGTATAAATAATTATTTGAATCATTATTGGTTGTGGCATTTTTCTTGTTGACTTTCTTGTGTGTTTTGCATATGTGTGTTTCGTTTGCAATTAAAGTTTAATATTTGTCTCGTACGTATGTATGTGTATATATATATATATATATATATATATATATATATATACAGTGGGGAGAATAGTGTATTTGATACACTGCCGATTTTGCAGGTTTTCCCACTTACAAGGCATGTAGAGGTCTGTAATTTTTATCATAGGGACACTTCAACTGTGAGAGACGGAATCTAAAACAAAAATCCAGAAA
>JAOYSI010007249.1:0-12256 GCA_025775065.1 Hiodon alosoides | reverse complement strand
GTGACCATAGCAGTGTCATCTTCATTAACCTGGACAGGTAAATCTCACCTCTCTGTGACCATAGTAGTGTCATCTTCATTAACCTGGACAGGTAAATCTCACCTCTGTGACGTCTCTCTTCTCTCTCTCTTTGTTGTAAAAAGTCACAGGAACGTGATGATGCGTTTGAACCTGCAGCTCACCATGGGCACATTCTCCCTGTCACTCTTTGGTCTGATGGGCGTGGCTTTTGGGATGAACCTGGAGTCATCCTTGGAAGAGGTATGGTGTCCCTGCTGCGGCTTGGTGGTTTGTCTCCGCCCACCTATGGGGGATGGGGAAAAATAGCCTCCAGGGTTGTGAGTTACTTTCCTTGGGTGTGAATTTACCAAGTCCAAGTGCTGTGATTAATCCCATTCATGGAGTTTTAGCACTAATCACGTGTGCCTGTTGCTGTGATTAATCCCATTCATGGAGTTGTAGCACTAATCACGTGTGCCTGTTGCTGTGATTAATCCCATTCATGGAGTTGTAACACTAATCACGTGTGCCATTAGCGGGGGATTAAATTAATGGTTCCATACACTTCCTCAGAGTAAATTGAGAGAAAAAGGTTTTGTTGCCTGGGGGATCCACGCGTGTTCTGGCTGGTGACGGGGTTTACGTTGTTGCCTGCGGGATCCACGCGTGTTCTGGCTGGTGACGGGGTTTACGTTGTTGCCTGCGGGATCCACGCGTGTTGTGGCTGGTGACGGGGTTTACGTTGTTGCCTGCGGGATCCACGCGTGTTCTGGCTTGTGACGGGGGTTTACGTTGTTGTCTGCGGGATCCACGCGTGTTCTGGCTGGTGACGGGGTTTATGTTCTTGCCTGCAGGATCCACGCGTGTTCTGGCTGGTGACGGGGTTTATGTTCTTGGGCAGTGGACTGATCTGGAGACGCCTGCTGTCCTTTCTGGGTCGACACCTGGTTCCCTCCTCTCCGCCCCAGGTACCACATATGTGGTTTTACCGCCCCTTAAAGTTTGTAATGAAGAGGCCCTGCATGGTCTTACCCAGGGCGCTGAATGTTCTGCTGTCTCCTGCCCAGATCCCGCCCGTGTGGAAGAGAGGTCAGGTGAGAGGGACGGAGGCCAGGGGTGGTGTGAAATGAGGGCGGATCCCTTCTGTCACTACTTAACTTGTGTACGTCGTCCGAACCACTGCATACGCGAGCAAGGAAGAGTGCCTTTCAATGTCTCTTTTAACAGTCAATAATGTCCCTCGTTTAATCTTTAAGTGAATAAAAGACATTGATATTGTGGGTATGTTACAAAACCTAACTGACTGACTAAAGGAATTTGTATTTTTTTATGTTAAGAACAAAAATGGGCACAGAATCTTGGTGTTATCATATTTATAAAAGGAATTAGGCTAAAAGAAGAAGGGAAAACTGAACATATGAATGAATCTTGAGCGAGAAAGCTGTGTGGCGTTTGTGTCGTTTTATTACACCTGGGTGTGAAGTCCTGCGATCAGATGGAGCTGCCTAAGTGAGCCGACCCGGAGACCCGGAGGCCCGGAGACAGGGCCCGCTCGGCTGGTGGGCCCAGTACCCTAAAGGCTCACTCTTATGACCCGGGAGGGGTTCACATGGAGTGGGAAAGACAGAGTGGCACTTTATAGGAACTTTCCTTTTGCTGGTCAGTGTGATCCGATATTATCCGTGTTACATATTAACGTTATTAATGTAGACCAACTATATTCATTTTATTTAATAATGTTATTTTGCTCAAGATTTGCTTAACTTTAGAATATCCATGTGGCCAATGTTCCTGTGAAAATTGTCTGTCTTTGCCTTTATAATTAAAGGTTTTCTGTAAATGATTACCAGTTGACCAAAAACTATGGTTGCCAAGGAACTCTGAGTTTCCCCACATGCTAGGCATGCATTGCTATAAATACCTCAGTTGGTGGAATGGAGTAGATATTTATAATAAAAGTTGGCTTTGGCCGGTGTATCTGTGCTGAGTTATTTCTTGATACGTCATATACACAGAGATGTTCTAACAGGAGACTGATGGCACGTCATTTGCATACTTTTTTACTATTTTCCATTTGCAAAACTTTCCAGGTTTTATTCATTTCACCATTAGTAAGCAGGAGTGACTGATCTATACATGATTCACTGTGTGAGGTGATTTATAATGACACCAATTAAACAATGGGGTGGGCTATATGGAAAAACTAGCTGACCCAATGGTGTACAATTGTAACCGAGAGGGGCGGGGCCTATCCCACTCTATAGGGTGTGACGGTTTTGTTACTGCTACCCCTGGTTGTTAAATAGCAGGTCACCTCTGTACAACTGGATGCTGATTAACCAAATACGTTGGTGTCATTCAAACATAAATTAGAGCAGGGGTTTCAAATACACGTGTAATGGCCTGCAGGGTATACTCTTTTTATCAACCTTTGATTATTTAATTGGAGTCATCATATTTAGAATATAAATTCTAGTTTATTTTTAAATCAGGTAATGTCTGAATTTGACCAAGTGTAGGTTTTATTAAATAACTAGAATGTATAACGCCAATAAACATTTATATCACCATAGTTCTTTACTGATTTGAATCATTACATTACAAATCACATGCCGATAAAAACTCACAAAATCACACAAAACAATTGTACGTTACAGACCGCCATTTTCGTAAATATCGCTCTTATTGGAGAGGAAGCGACCAATGACATTTGTCTCAATCGCAAGGCTTCCTCGGAAACTGCGGTGTATTTCGTGCGATCTGCTTCCACTTCCGGATCGCCTCAAACTAATGCGCCGTAAAGACTACTATTCTAAGCGGCTGTTAACCTACCATCGTTAGCAATGAGTTTCCTTATATAATTAGGCAGGCTTTTATTACGACCCAGTTTCATAAATTAAGCATTGCCTTTTTTAAATTGATTTTATTGACAAGAAAACATAGAAAACTCTCGTAGGGGAAAGAAAACATACATCAGTATTATTGCAATTATTGTCAGTGTAAATGTGAGTGACATAAACAATAGAGAACAACAATAAAGACAAAAAAAACGTTGACATGGGCAACATGAGCGTACCCAGAATACTGCTGCAATTCACGTGATGACGCAGGCAGGAATACACGCCACTTCGCACCGTTGTAGTCAGTTCGGTACGAACCACGGTTGTCTTGCCTGGTCGCGCTTTTTTCTGAAGGTACGCGATGATTAACACGGTGCTTTTACGAAAGGTTGTTTATATTTTACTAAACACCGAGGCTTATTGTGAACGATTGCTGCTTTTAGTGACGTTCCTGCTGTGTTTGGTCTCCAAATTTAATCAAGCTAGCCATTTAAAAAAAATGTTATTTGGCTAGCCAATTTGTTCAAGGGGGTTAAAAGTAAATGTAGTTATCTAGCTAATGTTAGCCATGTCTCAGTAGCTTTTGGGATCCGGAGAAAAGGTTGTAAAAACTATTCTTTTGGTTTCCTATTTAATGGCACTGAGTTCGGTTTAATCCAGCGTAATTCATTAAAAGGTAACCCCCCCCCAGCACCCAGACTGAAATAAACTGATTTACAACTTGTTATGCCGTTTCCAGCTGGTCTATTTGATTAAATAAGTATTTTTAAATTAAATAATAACGTTATTCCGATAACAGTTTCAGCTCTATAATATTTCAAAAACGTTCCTGACCTGTGTGGTCTCACCACATAGCTTAGGCTGCTACAATCTCTCCTGCAGGGTGGCCCTGTGAGTGAGAACCGTTTCGGAGACAAACCCTCTTGCTGCTTCCCAGCCATGAGCGCCCAGGCGGATAGAGTGATGGCCATCAGTGAGTGGGAAGGTCGCTGGCAGGTGGGCAGAGTGGGCTTCCATCAGCCCCACGTGCACAGGTAATACACGGCTGCCGGGTAGCGGAGACGCACCTGGGTGGTACACGGGTAATAAACGACTGTCGGGTAGCGGAGACGCACCTGTGTGGTAGACGGGTAATACACGGCTGTCGGGTGTAACCAGAAGGTTTTAGTCAACGTACGCCGTAAACTTTGTTCCCCCTTGTTGTGTAGGATGCTGGAACGTAACCTTGACAGAGTTTTGTGCAGCAGAAAAGAAGTCCGCTTCTTTTTCCCTCTCTGTGGGAAAGCAGTTGACATGAAATGGTGAGGCCTTTCACATTGTTATAGATTTAAAACAGCTTAGTTTAGGTATTTACAACCACACTGTAGAAGTAGGCCCTCCATGTTCATGTTGCTGTGACAGGATTGGGGTATTGCTTCGCTGAATGGAGGGGGCTCTCGTACCCTTTTGTGTCCTCCAGGCTGGCAGACATGGGCCACACGGTTGTCGCCGTGGAGATTTCTGAGAAGGCGATCAAGCAGTTCTTCGAGGAGCACAATCTGAGCTACGCTGAGGATCTGGTTCCCACTCTACCAGAAGGCAAGATCTTCAAGGTACCATGATAACGCTGTTCCATTTAGACCGTTGTGAAGTTGCGAGGATTCTCTTTGGTTCTCTCAGATTGGAAAAGTCTGTCTGAATCTCATCCACTCTTCCCTCCCTTAATAAAACATGGGGTTTTATGTCTGATCCCTAATGACTGTGCTAATTGGTTGTGTTTCTTTTGCCCCACAGAGTTCTGATGGAAAGATAACCATTTACCAGTGCAATATTTATCATTTCTCACGGTATGAGTCTCTCTTGCCTGTGTGAATGTAACCATGCTAGTACTAAGTAATGAGTACAGGAATTGTATTTATTACTGGTCCTTGTCTAAGGACATGGACCAATAAGAAGTTAGACTTTTGGCCATTCGACAGGACATGGACCAATAAGAATTTAGACCTTTTGGCCATTCGACAGGACATGGACCAATAAGAAGTTAGACCTTTTGGCTATGTTCTCAGTGTCGTCTCATTTGTGTGACTTCAGCTCAGTTGCTGGACAGTTTGGAGCGATCTGGGACCGGGGGTCCTTGGTGGCTATTAACCCCTGTGACAGACAGAGGTGAGCCAACATGACCCCACCCACCCATCGGGGAAAAATGCAATCATTTTGGGAATGCCAAGGAATACAGAGTCTGATGTTTCTGTTTCCTTATCAAAGGTATGCCACCCTTCTAACCTCTCTAATGGACAGGGACTGTCGATACCTACTGGACACTTTAGAGTATAACCCAGACCTGTACAAAGGTATGCCACCCTTCTAACCTCTCTAATGGACAGGGACTGTCGATACCTACTGGACACTTTAGAGTATAACCCAGACCTGTACAAAGGTAAGATGATGGGGTGATGAGAATATATTTGGCAAAAATAAACTTTGGAATTAAGGGCTCAGAATGTCAGAAGTAAGAATAAGTGTATATACAACTGAGTGAGTGTATGTATGTGTATATACATATATATGACGTGTGTGTGTGTGTGTGTATCTATTGACATTTATTTCTACTCAATAGGCCCACCGTTTTATGTTCAAGATGAAGATTTAAGAAATCTGTTTGGTGAGTTTAGAATTCTTTGTAAAACAAGTAAATTTTATGTAATTGCTTAAGGTTGAATTACAATTAAATACTTTCTTTTTTTGTGTTCGCACATACTTATGTTCGCATTATTTATAAAATGTAACATGACACCCAGTGAAATGCTTTAGTGAGAAGTTTATTATTGGACTTAAGTTGGGTATAATTGAGCAATGTATATTTTTAAAAACGTATATATCATGAAGTCCTATATAAAAACAGTGATATTTTCCTGTAAAATGTAAGGTGCTATACAAATAAATACATTTTATAATTAAATGTAAGTCTGAGAATGTGATAATAATTTTGTGTACAGTGAATTTAAACATTAAGATATGCATAGTAGTAATTTCTAATTGGCTTAACCTAGGCTGCTATGCGTTCTAACCAATCAAAACCGATCTTAAGAACATTGATATTTTTAAAAGAATAAATGACGCATTAGTGGAGTGGAGTGAAGGACAGCTATGAACTGAACACTGGTTCTCCATGTTTACGACTCCAGTCTCCAGGCATCCTAGGGATCAGTTGGTTTGATCGTGTACAGTAAAGTCTAAAGCCTTGAGTTAGAGCTGGTCAAAATGTCTTTGTAAAGGATTAATCCCAGCGTGAAGTCAAACAAAGCAGGAACTACCTTTTTACTTTGAGTTCAGTATGGTCTTTCAATTTCAGGAGACAGCTGTGATATTCAGTTACTGGAATCTGAAGATGCCCTTGGAGAAAGGCAGAGAGAGTGGGGGTTGGATTATATGATCGAGAAAGTGCACGTTCTTACGCTTAAGACCAGCTAACTTTTAAGACTTGAGCTAAACTGTGATCACAACCACGCAAGTGATCACCAAACACAGAAGCTATTGGTGGGTTGATTGTGGGTTTTAAAACTAAGTTCTAATGGTTAAAGGATGATCTTTTTTTTTTTTCTTACTGTATTTATCATCAATACAAAGGCTAATCTGCTAATCTCAATGGTGCTACATGGTGTTTCCTTCTGCGTTTTGTTTGAATTCATTTCACCGATTTAGAGTTGATAGTATACATTACATTGGTTTAATTTGATTTTGTGTTTTTAAAAATTACTAAAATAAAAATATATGCAGTTATTAACCCTAAACCAGGGGAATGACACGAAGAAGGGAAATTTACCCAACCAATATACGCTTGCATCTGAGGTTGAATTGCTCTTCCTATTGACAAATTAAAGTAGTAAACTCTGTCTACTCTGCGCCGTGTTCTCCATTCTTACCGCATAACTATACACGCTTATTTTAAAAGTTCAGCTTCAATTAAAGGTTTTTTGCAAGACGCGTTTTCTTTGACGAATGCCATATTATGGGTTGCAAGGCCAGAATCGGTGTTAGAAGAGCCGCGGTAAACAGTATTGAACGACACAAGAGACCATTAAAAAAAATAACACTTTTATTGCTCAAACTTAGAATATAAATACGCAAACGTAGTTACATAGGCATTGTTAAGTAGTTAGATAACCAACAATTTTGACTTAAAGCAACTAAAATTTTTATTTTAGCTAACATCTTTTAGATTTGTTTTCATGTATGTACCTAGCCATGTAGCGGTGTTAACGTGTATATTATGTTTGTTCATCTTTAAAAACAGCTAACACTAGCCGCGTACAATAAAGCAGACGTAGGATACAGAAAATACATTTGAAAAGTTATTTGTAAAGAAGTTGAGCAGCGGTAGAAGTATGTTATTAATAAGAGAAAGAAAACGAAAATTAATCAATTTCACAAATCAATAACGCATTTTGGAGTATCAAGTTGGAATGGATATCCGATGAAAGTTAATTCTGAACTCTGCGGCGGATCTGACTTGTTTTTATTTTATTTTTTTAAAAGAGAGACAATGGTTTGCACCTTATGTGATGACCGGGTGAATTGCTCGACCGTGTTGCCTAGAAGCCGATATCACCGTAAACAAACCGAGGCTTTATTTCAACCAAATAGTCCGCAGTCGAAAACGACAGACATGGCGAAGCCACAGAAGGAAATGGTAACGACACAAAACCTGGTTATTGTTCCAATTGTAAATGTTCCTATATAATTATATAGTTATATATTATTTATTCTACCAGCTAATCTTATTAACTGGGCGTTATTTACCGGGCTCTGCACAGTATGATCCGGTTGGTAGCAAGCTAGAATTTGTCCGGTTATTTCTTTAGAAAAAGATGACTGTTTTTCAGATCAGTATTCCTCCACATGGTCGATGGAAATGGAGTGATGAAACGCAAGCTCTTGAATTCTCCAGGTAAATGTAGTTAAACAACGTAGCTAGCTACGCGACAGTCCGCAGAAAAATTCACTTCGCCATAGAAGCCCGTGCGCTCGCCCCCCTGGAAGCGCGTCCACGGGGCCAATAAAACCGTACCGCCGGGCGTTACCAGCGTAATCATAGATGTAGGCTACGTAACCCCCGGTTACAATATTAAAATGAGAATTCATCTGTTACTCAATTAGATTTCTTTATTAAAAGCAAAACTTTCAAACTAACGGGAAATGGTCCTCCTTGGGAGTTTAAAACAGCGACGACACACTTCACGTCTTCACTGCTTTAATGAAAAACAAATATGTTGCTTTTATTTTCAGCTCAGATTCATCGGTTGAAATGAAAGATAAAAGGAAGCAGACTAAACCAAATATTCAAGAACGGTGGGTTTCGCCTGTAATAATGTTGATCTATGGAAATCACAGACTTTCTCCCTAGTCGGATATCAATTAAATAATAAATGAAAAGTGTTAATAATAGTGTTTAGATATCCCCGATGGTTCGAGAAGAGAAACCATGTTACTATTCTCTTCAGCGAAACGTTGTGACTGTGTCGAATGACTTCTTGAACCGTTATGGTCACTTGTTATGCTGTGATTTGTATGTGTTTTGTTTTTGTTTTGATTTATTCTCCTAAGACTTGCGCAATCAGCAGTCGCCGCCAGGGGTCGCATTAGTGTGCAGTCTGCAGTGGACCGTAGGGGGATAGGCGAATCCTACTCACTGAATGCCCAGAAGTCTGACCTGAAGAAGGGTCAGAGGCCCCATGTCACTATCGCATACGTTAAACGTAGGTTTGGGAGTGATGAAAGTAACGTGTGCAACATGCTTATAGTAGAGCGTGACGCAGCAGAACATTAGAGGCCTAGCACGGTGTTCTTGTGAAAGCCGGCCAGTGGTCGTTAAGTGGATTCCGTTGTGTCATCTATGCAGTAAAACTGCTAATAAAACCTTGCACCTGGTATCAGAGTGAGATTAAGATGGTCGGAGTTTTGGATTTCCTGCGTTAAAACAGTGATATGCTCTCTTTCATCCCTAATCTCCAGTGAATTATTGTTTATGGAGGTACTTGGTGTTACAGAGGTGGCGTTGAGTATCCTGCAGCAGAACGAATCCCGGCCCGTTCCTCTCTGTTTCCTGACTGTGGTGAGGTATGTGTAACCACGTTTTCTCCTGTTGTTCTCCGCCCACTGTTCTCCGCCCATTGTTCTCCTGATGTTCTCCTGATGTTCTCCTGATGTTCTCCTGATGTTCTCCTGATATTCTCCTGATGTTCTCCTGCAGGAGCCCCGAGCTGGACCACCTCCTGGCTGCCCTGCTGCTCTATCTCTCCTGTTACTTTGAGAAGACGACTCTGGAGAAGAAGCCAAATCCTCTCATGGCGTTAGTTCAGCCTTGGGGCTCTGTGTGCATCCCATCCCAGCGCGTCCCCGGCCCGGCCCATCCCAGCGCGTCCCCGGCCCATCCCATCCCAGCGCGTCCCCGGCCCATCCCATCCCAGCGCGTCCCCGGCCCATCCCAGCAATGGAAATCGACCTCACTTTCTGTTGTGTCTGCAGTGAGCAGAGCGTGACCGAGCTGCAGGCTCTGGCGGAGGCCCGGGCCAAAGTGGACCTGGCCCAGATGCCGCTGGCCTTCTGCTACTCCACCCTGGTGCTGGGGGTGGGGCTGTCCCAGCAGCACCACATGGCCTGTGGGAGGTCAGTGCCTTGGGTTTGAGTCAGTGTTAGGGTCAGTACTCTGGGTATGGGTCAGGGTTAGGGTCAGTACTCTGGGTATGGGTCAGTGTTAGGGTCCGTACTTTGGGTATGCGTCAGTGTTAGGGTCCGTACTTTGGGTTTGAGTCTGGGTTAGGGTCCGTACTTTGGGTTTGAGTCTGGGTTAGGCAGTACTTTGGGACTGAGGGACAACTGAAAGTCTGAAAATGCAAATGTTCACCGTGTCGCCGGCTATCAACAGCTAACAAACGGCTAACAAACGGCTAACAAACGGCTAACAAACCGGGGAAGCCAGCTCTAGCAAATAAAACCTAACCATGTTGACCTTAAGCAAAAACACATTTCTTGTTCAAGTCTAAGAGTAGCGTGATGAAAAGTGCTTTCAGGGTAATCTTAGGTTTGAAAACCATATATTATTGCCAAAGCGGTTTACCTTCTGCCAACAGGAGCAGAGCGTCGTCAACCTACAGAGATAGACAGTTATTTGAAGTAAGTGCAACTTTGAGTGTTTTCTGTGAGTAAAAGTACGTAAGTGGTTCCTCCGTAGTAGTTTGTAATTGACCCCTGATTGTCCCTTCAGTGCCTGTACAGCTTCCTGTGCTATGCGGCCTGGGTGACCTTCGGCAGGAGAGACCTGAAGGGTATCCAGGAGGAGGTGTGGAGGCTGCTCCGCTCAGACACCTTCAACCCCGCCCTGAGGACTAGGAAGGAGGTTGACGACAAAGTCAGTTCTCCGAAACTGGGGAAGATGGAGAGCAAGGAGCCCTCCCCTCTGAGCCATTGCAGAAGGTGTGTTATCAGAGTGTGAACAGGATGTCACCTGGAGGTGTGCGTGCGTGTGTGTTTCCCTCCTCTCGGTTTGGTGTGTGTGTGTGTGTGTGTGTGTGTGTGTGTGTGTGTGCGCGCGCGCGTTTCCTTCCTGTCAGTTTAGCGTGCGTGCGTGTTTCCCCCTCTGTTTAGCGTATGTGTGCGTGTTTCCCCCTCTGTTTAGCGTATGTGTGCGTGTTTCCCCCTCTGCCGTGTTTGTGTGCGTGTTTCCCCCTCTGTTTGGCGTGTGTGTGCGTGTTTCCCCCTCTGTTTGGCGTGTGTGTGCGTGTTTCCCCCTCTGCCGTGTTTGTGTGCGTGTTTCCCCCTCTGCCGTGTTTGTGTGCGTGTTTCCCCCTCTGTTTGGCGTGTGTGCGTGTTTCCCCCTCTGTTTGGCGTGTGTGTGCGTGTTTCCCCCTCTGTTTGGCTTGTGTGCGTGTTTCCCCCTCTGTTTGGCTTGTGTGCGTGTTTCCCCCTCTCAGTTTGTGATACATAGCTGCCCATTATTTTCTTTACTCTTCATCATGTATTAATGACACAAGTCAGTCTCTTGTGTCTGTCTGAGGTCAGGAGGACCCACCGCCGGCCAGCCCTGAGCAGCATGGTCACTCAACGGTCCCCGGTAATGGTGGCCCTGCTGCCCTCACCACGAGAGGGCGCCCCACACCTGTTTGTCAGGTCTCGTCTGCTGAGAGAGCCCCAGACTAAGCCCTGCAACACAGATGCCCTGATTGAGGAGCTTAGCTCCCGGCTCACCTCTCTCAGGTACTGCACAGGTACTGCACAGGTACAGCTCACCTCTCTCAGGTACTGCACAGGTACTGCACAGGTACAGCTCACCTCTCTCAGGTACTGCACAGGTACTGCACAGGTACTGCACAGGTACAGCTCACCTCTCTCAGGTACTGCACAGGTACAGCTCAGCTCTCTCAGGTAATGCACAGGTACAGCTCAGCTCTCTCAGGTACTGCACCGGTACTGCACAGGTACAGCTCACCTCTCTCAGGTACTGCACAGGTACTGCACAGGTACAGCTCACCTCTCTCAGGTACTGCACAGGTACAGCTCAGCTCCAGGTTAAGTTGCAGGAGAGAACTCCAGCAGTGGGCTGGTCCTCCTGTCTGACTCTTGTCTTCATCTTGTCTCCCACGCTGCTAGTTTTGGGATCCTGGGGAAACCCCTGCGCGAGTTCAGCAGCACCAGCCTTAAGCCTCAGGAGGGTGAGGACGGGAACGATGAAGACGAGGAGTATGATGCTGATGAGGAGAACCTGGCCTACCGCACTTCCCATAATGATGCCACCTTTGGGTCACACCACTCCCTTTCAGGATCTTTGGACAAATACAGCAGCCCCAGTCGGGCTAACACGGCGGTCTCCAGGGCGACCACAGAGGGGGTTTATTCTGACACGGACTGACCCCTCACCCAGCCGGGCTAACGCGGCGGTCTCCAGGGCGACCACAGAGGGGGTTTATTCTGACACGGACTGACCCCTCACCCAGTCAGGCTAACACGGCGGTCTCCAGGGCAACCACAGAGGGGGTTTCTTCTGACACGGACTGACCCCCTCAGGGCCAATCACCTAAGCATGTACTGCTTCAAAGAGATTTCCATGTATTTCAATGTCACTAAACAATAATTACATTATCAGTTCTCCTGTTAATCCTTATTGCAGATTTCCATGTAGTTCAATGCCACTAAACAATAATTACATTATCGGTTCTCCTGTTTATCCTTATTGCAGGTGTGAGGTTGAACCTCCACCATTTGGAGGTACTCTTGTCACAGTAACACACAGCTCTCTGATTTTTCTTGCTAAGTACTTGAGATTTAGTAAAATTACTGGAATTTGGGCTTGAACAACTTTCTAAATGCAACAAGCGGAGATGTATTTCCCAGAGTCATGGAGACGGAAAAGTCTGTCACTCAGAGACAGAAAAGTCTGTCAC
>JAOYSI010007248.1:0-43774 GCA_025775065.1 Hiodon alosoides | reverse complement strand
TATTTTTATAAAAAAAAAATTTTATATATATATATATATATATATATATATATATATAATTTTTTTTTTTTTTTTTTTTTTTTGATATAGAAGCTAATAAAAGCAAGACTGATCAATGGAACATGCACAAAGTTTTTAATGTAAATGTAAGCTGAGGTGAATTCCGGCCACATAGTCATAAGCACAGATTCTACAGAGATTCTGAAATTGATGATGCGGAACATTGGAGTTTGAATTGAATGCTACCCCTATACCGGTGCTGTTGGGTCCTATACAGAACAGTGAGCGTGCTGGGAGAAAAATACCCTTTAATTAAGGCACTTAAACAGAAATGTATACTCAACTACTTTCGTTAGATTCTGAAACAGCAGACTGACAAAATATTTTGAAAGTGCTGTTACTTTCTTTCCACAGGCAATCCCCCATACCCAACAATAATCCTTTTACAGAAAGTAATCTTCAATAGTTCAGTTGATCCTGTATGAGAAGGCCTGGACTGATAGAAAAACCTGTATTCTAATATTTTTGTTCAGTTATATAGACTTGGAATAAAGTTTGAATTGGACTGAATCCTTGTTCAACAATTACTTCATTGATTACAAGCTGCTATACATTGTTTCATATTACACTTATTTTTGCACTAAGCAAAGCTATCGTGTAGCTTTTATTTAAATTTAGACTGACTTAGTCTTAACATGTAGATTTCATGTTTTAATTCATGTTAAATGTGTTTCAAATTCCCCAGTGTTCAGTTTGCAAAGACCTCGAGTTGCCTCCCAGTGAGTATGCCTGTACTGCTGATTTGATTGCTATATCATCTCAGAGCTTGTTGGAAACCGCTCCGTTTCAGGTGGGTCATTGGTGTAGGTGAGTAATGTAATTCATTCCAGCATACCAGTGCATCGCTGTTATAGTATAAATTTTGTTGGCTTCAATACTATTGTGATGTGGTCAAAAAATCTTACCTATTGTCTACGTGTACATTTCATATATTCTTTATACTCAGTCAATCTCAGTCATGGCAGTTTCTCCGGAAGGAACAGTTCGATTTTGGCCCAGTTTGGCACATGAGGGTACTTACACAGAGACTTCGGCAGACCTATGTGGCAACCTCTGTAATTTTCTTACAGCTGTAAAGGTAACGGTATTCATCGAATTAGTAACATAGTAACTAATCTTTAACCTTACTCTAACTTTTTGGGCTAACCATCACTCTATATTAGATTTGAAGTTATTTTGAAGTTGTGTAGTCTGGACTTTTTTAGGAACTGAAATTTTCAGTAGAATTTTTTTAACTTTAAATTGCAATACATTCACAATTTGATATCCTTGCATGAATACTTTTATTTTAAAATGTAGAAGTCTGCAGAACATGTGGCCATTGCCTGAATATAATTTTTTTTATGTAAACATTGTTTTCTTAGGGGAATAGCTTTGTCCTCTCATCCTACAAGAGCCAGCTGCTACGTCTAGGAGTAGAGAGTTCTGGGAAGCTCCAGCAGAGAATCCTGCAACAGGGGCACAGTGTACTGTCTGGGATTGGCCGTCGTGTCTCCAGCCTCTTTGGAATTCTAGCTCCTCCTACTGATTCAGTTGTGAGTTTTTTTTCTTTTTTCTTGTATTTGGGAGTGCTTTTGTGCATGTGAAGATGCATTTTTAAGCCACCATGCACGTGCCATTTTTGTAGTGTAGGAAAGGAAAAATGATTTGATTTTGTTATTGCTGTTTTCCCATAGACTAGGGGTCGGGAACCGTTTTACCTAGAAGAGCCAAATATTGAGACTTGATAAGGAATCGAATAAATACAACGTGACACCGCATTTGCATAATAATGGAAAAATAAGCCTATTTTTGCAATGCAGGGGTTTACACAAATGCAATCTTGTGGTAATTCCATAATTTTGGAACTAAATATAGGTGCATAAAATAAATACGTGGTCATTTTGTTATAAAATCCTAAGCCTGCTTTTATTACATTATTACAATGAAGTACAGCCTTCATTTGTAGAGAAACTTAACTGACTCGCCGGTTAATTTTCTTGCTCTTGAATCAAGCTACTTGTAGGCAGATGGCTAGGTACCAATCACTTGTGATTAAGGGCTGAAAAGGGATTATTTACAAATCTGATATAGTGCATTTTTACAATCGATAAAGTCAGGACCTTAGACACTTTCTTTACTGGTTGATTTATGTTCCAATGTCCTGCTTTCTAGCAGTAAACACTATAATTAACCTGTTTTATGATTTACTTCTGAAGCTACACAGTCTAATGTGGGTGCAGGAGATGGGCTACCTCTACACTCTTACCAACTGTAGTCTGAACAAGTGGCAAGTGGAAGAGCGCTCTGAGCACCAGATGTTCAGCTGGGACATCAGGAGGATTCTCAAGGAGAACATTTCTGAAGCTATCTGGGTCAGTTCAAATGTGTATATCCTTCTGCACTCTTTTGCTTAGGGAATAAATTTATGTGGTGCTTTTGGGGCCATTTTGTCTGTTTGCTACTACTAAGAGAAAATTGCAAAGTTTATGAATATACTTTGTGTATATATTTTTTATTACTGGCTGGCCGAACCTTTGAGCTCTACATTAACTCTTCAGGGCTCAGAAAGCAACTATGACGAAATCAAGGAAGGTGTGACTGTGTCGTGCCTTGACTTGCAGCTTGGGCAGTAAGTGTAGTCCTCATGTATTTTAAACATTTTGTTATTTGTAATCTGTTATTAAGATGTGATTTCTGTCTGTTCATTTTAGAGAGAACATAATCATTGCCGTCATTCTTAATGACGTTCCCATTAAACAAATGACAAGAGGAATTTATACAGTTTTAAACATCCTTTGTACATGTATTCAATGAGTAATGTCCCTGCTGTTGTTTTAACAGATTTAATTTGTCCAGAGTTGTTCCTGCAAACTAATATGAAATCCTGTTCAGCCCCTATAGACTCCAAAGCCTATAGGTTCTCAACTTATTAGTTTTTCATATATTTTATATTTGACTTTGTGTAGTCTCAGTAGCTTAAGATGAGTATTTATCATTTAGAATCTAAAAATGATAGTTTGGTGGATTTGGGTCATGAAGGTTTTGAGGTTAATTTACATATTTTTTTTTACTCAGCATCAGAAATAATCTAAAGTTGTCTAACTTTGCCACACAATTTATTTTACTTCAATTGTTAATTTTTAATTCGGAAGTCTTCAGTAATTGTTTTTCACAAATTTTGCTTATGCATGTCTGCTAAATGCACAAAAGGGAATTATTTTTATTTACTGGGTTAAAGATGTGCTAAGAATCTACCCTCTACCATGTCGTTGAAGGAATGGGATTGTGATACTGGCTGCCGCATGGCATCCTGCTGATACCCCCTGTCTGGCGTACTTTTGCCTGGTTACTCTTCCAGTCGATGCTCCTCATATTTCAGATGATGTGTCCGTGGAGGTTACGAAGTACAACCTTCCCTTTCAGGTATGTGATAAAATAGGATCACAATGTTGTCTGAAATAAATTGTTATATCTAAAGCTCACAATACATAGTTATATAAATGGTACAGAAGTTTTTCACATATCAATGAGTGCGAAGATTTTTAATCTGTTTAAAAGATTAAAGGGTGTCAATGGATTATAAATGTCAAAAGACATTCAAGACATATTTCTAACTCTGCAGAGTGAAGACAAGCTGTTGGAAGTGCGTTTTGTATTGCCCTGCTTATTTAGCCCTGTAGCTTACCTGTATAGCAAGGACCTAGTTTATGCTTATTCCACTGGCACTGTGAAAGCTGGCTTGCCTGAGGAAAAGATCACCTTTAATTCTCCAGGTTGGTGAATTTCTAAAATTGCCATACCTCTTTTTATACAGTAGTGTGTGGTGTAGAAGTTCTGGATATTTTGAATGTAACCTACTAATTTCAAGTGTCACCTTTTAGTGCAGTTCCCAGCTAGTATCTTAAAATCTGTCTTAAACCAAGGTTTTAGATTTGATGGTTTTCTAGTCAGTTATTGCATTAAAGAATATCGTTAAGTCTGTCTGTTTATTTCTACAGGGGATCGTATCTTGGGTGCAGGCAGCTGTGCAGATCTTCCAGTCTTTTTTTCCCAGACTAATGGTCTAGTAGCTATAGTTGCCCTGGAAAACACCTCTGTGATGCTAGAGACTATGGAGGGCTCTCTGTCATCCTCTGTAGTGGGAGTGACGCCTGAGGTGAGATATCGCACTCTTTGTCCTCTGTTGACCTGGTTATGTTTTCAGGGCTACCTTATCTCATGTCTGAAAATATTTTACCTAGTTTTGGCCAGCTTTTCAGTATTTGGGAACCGACGCAGGCCCTGGGTCAGCCTTATTTCATCTTGGCCCATTCTGTATGCCCATTCCCCTGCCTGATCCTTGTTTCCAGCTCCTTCTGGACTCCCTTCACCTTGTCCCCATCACCTTCCCTGAAGGCTCTCTTCTCGTTCAGCAGGGCCTTCAGATCGCTGGTAATCCAGGGCTTGTTATTGGGGGAGAGATGCAGACTTTACGAGTGGGCACATTGTTGTCTACACAGAAGTTGATGTGTCTAATGCAGTCAGTGAGACTGTCAATGTCCTGCAAACATCCCACAAACAACAAACATTTGTGAGACTGCAAGCATCCCAGTCTGTCGTCCCAAAGCAGTCCTGTCAGGCGTTATTGGCGTCCTGTGACCATCTCCTCAGTTTCCTGCTTGTCACAGGTTGCTGCTGGATCTTTGGTAGGTAAAGGGTCGAGAGGTGCACCAGATTGTGGTTATATCTAAGTTGCGCAGTGCTGAGGAATTCTATGGATCCTTGATGTTTGCATACTTCCAAAGTCTTGTTTCTGGTTTGGCGCGCTTTACAAATAGTTTGAAGGTGACCTGGTTGAAGTCTCTGGAGATCGATATGAATGCGTCAGGGTTTTGTTTGTAGCTGGGCCATCACCGAGTGAATGACGTTGCATGCATTGGTTGCATAGGCAGACGGCAGGTGTAAACAGTAACCACAACTCCATAATCCAGTAACCATAAGAATACTTTGATGTACTGTAATGTACAAATTGGTCTGTATTGGTTATGTGGAAATGTATGCATTTTCTACGTTTAGTTGTTTTTCAGTGACGTGGAATTTACCTCTGTTGAAATGGTTGTTTAGTCAACTCAGTTTACCACATCAAGTTAGGAGTTTTTGTTCTGTACAATGTCATTTGTTTTATTTAAACTAGATGAACTATTTTAATTATATAGATTTTCATTATTATAAATGCAGATCACTTGGTAGCACAAACAAAAGCAAGTTAGATATACAATCCCGTGCCATACTGCTGATTAAACTTTCATACAGTTATTAATACTTGAAGTAATGACAGTAGTGCTTGCATTTTCCATACGTTTTGACTAGCTTGACATTTTACTTAACTTCACGATTACTGCGATTTGTTGTTCTTGCAATGTATTCTTGCACATACTTTAACGGTCCTTTACTGCCAGTTGGTAATGTGGCATGAACTGCACTTAACTTGTTCATCTGCTCCAGCATAGATTAATAAAAATAAAACACGGAGAGAAACTCATTGTTTGGAGAATTGTTATTGACAGCATTGTTGGGAGAAGGGTACAATGGTCAACCTGAGCTACTGATCCCTCTTTTCACTGGCAGTGAAGTCACCAACAAAACTTCTTCAGCTTTTAAGTCCTGTAACAGATACTGTGAGACCAAGTAAACACATTTTGTTAAAACCAAAATCCTGCCAATAATGCAGCATATAAATGACAAAATTGAATCTCCTTCCAAAACGGCAACAGAGCTCAGACAGCTGTCATTTCATTAGGATAGAACTTGGAGGCATTTGCATGCAAAAAACATTAGATCTCAGGTTGGAATTGGTTAAAATATTCATGGAAAAATCAAATTATTATTTTTTTTTATTTCCTCAGTGGATCATGGTACATATGCGAAAGTGAGGGTGAAGTATAGGACTAGAACGCAATGAATGACCTCAGATGGACCCATTGTTTGTTCAATGTGTTCCCTAAAAACGTCTTACTTTGTATTAGCTTCTGTAACTAGTTGTCAGGTTTGTGTTGTCGATTTTCAGAAACACAAATACTTTGCACTTCCGAAGTGCAGTCCAGTAATAAAATGACTACTACAGAATGTATTCAATTAATGGGGGAGCACTCGAAAACAAGTGAATGTCGCGGTGTCAGAGTTCATATTGAAATTGATTGAATAATCATTCAAAAATCAATGAATTATTCAAACCATGATGGCCTTAACAATAAAATATTTTAAAACCCTGAACCGGGAATTTCAAGATTAAAAACAAAAATACTTTGGCTGTGAATTTGGTGAGGCCCTACCCATGATGCTAAAGTTTTTCTTCACTAAGGAATGCAAAATACTACACGTGAGTAGAAAGCCATACAGTTTCATCAACTTTCTTTTCTTAACCATTTGATGTGTGGATTCTAAATTCCCTGAATGCCCTCTCCCCAGACATTCTTTTTGGTGTTCGGAGAAGGCCTAATGTTCTTGAATTCGTTTGACTGGCAAATTTAATGTACTTAGCCATGTTTGTTTAGGTTCTCATCATTTAGTGCATTCAAAGATGATATAATGCCCCCCCCCCAAAAAAAACTGATGAAAAAGGGAGTGAAAACTTGGGCATGTGATCTATCTTTATCGTGGCGAAAGTCAAGCATGTACTGTATGCAATTTTAGCAAAATAGCAATGGCTTGTTAGGATTAGCATAATTTATTAGATGTTTTATTTTTTAATTTCAGTTACTGGTTTGTTGTACCATTAGTCTTTATTGAAAAGTAATCGCTAACTGCTGGTTTAATAATGTCATTGTTAAATCATCTTATAAATGACTAAATGAGATCGGTTGGCACTTGGTTAGCTCACCGGCTAACTTTTCACTGGTTTGAGATTGGTAGATAGCTAATGTTAGCAGTTAAACGAATGGACAGTTTCAGTGTCTGAACACTTGCATACAATTAATATACTGCTTGTTATGAAAACTTATACTAACTTGAATTTGCTAAAAAATTTATTAATTAGACATTCTAATAACGGTATGATCACACGCTTCAGGGACCACTGGAATGATCGCACCGATGTGATCGGACGGATCAAAGGGTTAACAAAGATTTGTTGAATGTGATATAGTAGCATTGAATATATATTCGAATGTTTTCTCTGCTGCTAAATGTACAAAATATTAAGCTGTCTGTAAATTAGAATACTGTGTGAACCTTACTTTCTACCTTTTAACATGGGTTTGTTATGCTCTCTGTATGTTAACAGGTCTGTGTAACTGACAAAATAAGCTGGCAATGATTACAAAGCTATATGCTTTTTGTAAACTTTATCTTAGTGTTTGAATGTGGTCATCTCTGTTATTAACCTGGCCACAAGCCGGTAATCTGATTCTGAATAAGTGAAAATGGTAAATTTGTGTTAAACTGTGTTTTGAACAAACCCCCTTGTATATTTATTTTTAACCATGTTGTCTGTAGGCGCGGAGCATTGTGTATTACACAATTTTGTATTAATTTGAATAATTTGTAAAATGTATAATTTAAATGACCTTTTTGTTTTTAAGGGAGCTGCTATGGAGAGTTTCTCAAAGGTGGAAACTGCAGCACAAGATGGTAAAACCAAGCTTATGAAAGCAGCTTTCCTACAGTTTTGTCGGTAGGTGTGGTCATTTACCAAATGTGTAGCACATCATGTCACCAGAATGTCTGTAGCCTTTTATACAGAATTTATTGAAAAGAACGTATGAAGCCATGCCAACAAAGCTTTTTTGTTTATTTTCTTGACTATATTATTGCACCCTGCTGTCTCTACCTAAGATGATGCTATTGTAGAATCCTGCATCTGGGCCTTGCTTTCTTGTCTTGTTAGAAAAGATCTGCTGGGCGCCCAAGCAATGATAAACGAGCTCTTTCCACCTGATACGGAGACAAGTACTGAGCTTGATGAGGTTGTGATTCAGATTGACTTGGATCTGGTAGATGATTACCCTGCCTCGGACCCGCGATGGGCTGAATCTGTGCCTGACGGTGAGGAAAAATGGTTATCAAATATTATGTGCAGGCCTATCTGATATGTACAGCAAACTTAAAATTTGAAGCATTGGCAAGATTGAGTTGGTGCATTGCATATAGTAAGTAGTCCTGTTTCAGTTAACATTGAGTTTATGGCTCTGGTCAACATTTACAAATGGTTCACCAGTGTGCTTTTTGGAGCTTTTTCCCCCAGATATCACTCAATGATTCATACTAGCAAGTATGTTTAAATATTTGCAAGGTATGACAGCACACTTACGTGGAATGATCATATTTAAATTTGACTGGATATACTTGTAACAATTGTTGGGTAGGCTTTATCAGATCTGCCTAATAAAAGTATTTTTGAAATTGACCTTTTTTTGTGTGTTTTTTTTTTTTTTGCCTTTGGCGTCTAGAAAGCACGGGATTTACTGTTTCATCCTTGATTCTCCTTCATCAGTTAGAGGACAAGATGAAAGCCCACAGCTTTTTTATGGACTTCCTTCAGCAGGTAGGGAAATTTCTGGCTTCTTTGAAGTACATCAATCTTGCTGTAATAGCTTTGGGTGGATTAAATAAACTTGGAATTATGTTGAGTCTGATTCATTAACGCAAATTACAGACATGGTATTGCATGCAGCCGGGAGCCAAACCCTCAATCCTGGGGAAGCTCCCCAAGGGGGATGCTGGACAGCAAAGCTGGGGGGCAGTGCTGTTTGTGGTTCCACTGATTGCCCTCTTAGGGGTTGTGGCCCTCCCCCGAGCTTTGCTGTCCATTATCCCCCTTAAGGAGTTTCCCCGGACTTGAAGGTGTGGCTCCCGGCTGTGTGACACACAAGGCCATAAACTCCACCTTTAATAATCCACACCAAATTCAGTCTTGGTAAACATTCCAGTTTCAATAATTTTGAATAATTTTATTGGCTATATTTAATAGGCTATTTATTGACAAAACAAGAATAACTAATGGTTATGGAAAAACTATGGGATTTAAAAGGTATTGGGATAAGATTTTGGCTAGAGTAAGACAAATGTGCTGAGGGAGGAAATTAAAAACCCTTTCTTTGACCCCTTAAGGCATCAATATAAAAAAAAAACAACTTTTCAAGTTTTTGTCTCCAGAACTGTATGCCCTACAAACTTGTCCAAGACACTTGTGCAATTAATAATGTGTGGTTTAGATTACATTATTGATAATCCTGACATTTTTTGAAAGAATATAATAAGAGAATTAACAAAACCAAATTTTATTTGTGGTATTTTTTTGGTGAATTTCATCTCCATGCCAGAAGCTCCTAGGAAGCTGAAAATCCACATATAGCAATATGTTTTCAAAATCTTATAACTATTTGGTACATTTATCTATAAGAACTAAATATTTAGATTTGTCCATCCAAAGTTTCCCCAAATCACACCAAGTTGGTTACCAACGGTCTATTTTCTCCGTTTGGCAATAGTGGCATCCACTGGCATTGTCTTGCTGAAATAATCAAGGCCTTCCCTGAAAAAGACATCATCTGGATGGCAGCATATGTTGCTCCTAGACCTGTATATATTGTTCAGCATTAATGATGCCTTCACAGAAGTGCAAGTCACCCATGCCATGTGCACTAAGGCACCCCCATACCATCACGGATGCTGGCTTTTGAACTGTGCGCTGATAACAAGATGGATGGTCCTTCTCTTTAGCCCGGAGGACTCGGTGTCCATGATTCCCAAAAAGAATTTCAAATTTTTATTCGTCTGACCACAGGACAGTTTTACACTTCGTCTCAATGCGTCTTAAATGAGCTTGGACCCAGAGAAGGTGGCGGCGTTTCTGGATCTTGTTTATAAATGGTTTCTCCTTTGCATGGCATGAGTTTTAACTTGCATTTGTGTATCCAGCGACAAACTGTGTTCAAAGACAATGGTTTTCGTGTTCATGAGCCGTTGCATTGGTTTCCACTACAGAATCGTGTCTTTTTTTAATGCAGTGCCGCCTGAGGACCCGAAGATCACGGCCATCCAATATTGTTTTTTAGGGCTTGTCCCTTGTGTACAGAGATTTCTCCGGATTTTCTGAATCTTTTAATGTTATGTACCATAGATGAGGAGGTCCCCAAACTGTTTGCAATTTTGAGAAACGTTATTCTTAAATTGTTGCACTTTTTGCCCGTGCAGTCTTTCAGATTGTTGAACCCCTCCCCATCTTTAATTCTTAAAGACTCATCCTCTCTGGGATGCTCTTTTTATAAACCAATCATGTTAAGTTGTCTTTACTATTTTCAGTTAAATATAGGGATTAAATGATTTGCACGTTTCATTCTGTTTTTATTTGCATTTTACACGGTGTCCCAATTTCTTTGGAAACGGGGTTGTACTTGGAAAAATAAGAACTAGCCATTTCGAAACAAGCATGGTGGTGATACTTAGTCTTTGTTTGCTCATGTATTTGTGCTTGTTGTAGCTCGGTGGGGGCTGTCACAACACCTCGGCTGCACCGATGTTTTCTAAATGATCTTGTTACCAATACCCCAATCGTCGTCTCTTGGTCACATAAACTCTACCGAGTAAGATGGGAATGACCACATTCAGAAAGTAAAAAAAATAAATACAACTTGGTCTAAAACAACGGTAAACACTGTTTATGTTGTTAATAGTATATACAAACCATGATGCATGGGTTGGTTTTTCTAATGCGCTGTTAATTTGAATGGATTTCTTACAAAGTACGACATATTAACAGAAAATCTGAACATTTAAGATTATCTACAATTTAATTTTGATAAGGGAACATGATTTCAAAGTGTTTGATTCACATTGAGTAAAGGTCTAGTGTCTCTGAAAAGACTTGGGTTGTAAAACTGCGTGGGGGGGAAGGGAGCTCTTTGTGTTAAAAAAAATGCTAAAGCTGCAGTCTGACAATTTTCCACCGTTTCTTTTCTGAATCTGCAGTACTGCTGAAGAAAATGACAATGTTTTGGGTTTTTTATTTAAATTTTGTGGGTAAAATATTGACTTGTTTCCAGATTTTCAGATCATGGGTTCCAGCACTCATACCAGTAGGAGTGCCTTAAGGGGTTAATGCTAGGGATCCAGCAACCTTATGTTCTGATATAGGAGAAATATTGAGTGTGAATGGCTTTGTCAATGGAGTAATTTCCAAATGATGTCTAAACACACTATACCACCCCTTTCAGGTAGGCCTTCTAGAGCGCTTAGGCACTGTGACTGTGAACTCGGCTCCCATGGCTACACGCCTCCTGCTATGTGAGCATGCCGAGAAGCTCTCAGCTGCCATTGTGCTTAAGAACTACCACACCAAGATCCCTGAGCTGGTCAACAGGTCCATTCTTGGTGCCCTGAGGAAGAAAGGGACAGACGTACCTACCAGCCTAACCCCTGCTGATGTCTATTTCAGGGAGGTGAGAGACAAGATTTAAGGTGCTCTAAAAGTAAGAAAGATGGTGGCAAACCTATTTTCATGGTTTGCTCTTTGAAAGTTCTGTTTATTTGGCTGTTTATATTCCTTATATTTTTATATGGGGTTTTACGTGCTTTTGCACAACTTGAATCCAAAATAAAACATAAATGATTCCTTCTCCATTATACACATTACTGTGTGTAGGAATGGATATTCCATAAACTTAAATCGGGTTGAGTAAACTGACTGCATAACTTTTAAAAACCCTGCGCTTGGCTTCAATTTACAGTATGGGTCAAAGTTGCTGGAACCTAGTTAGTGTTGCTTCTGTAAGGTTTTAAAAACATTGTAATAACATCTGTGCCCATTGGCCGTGTTATATAGTGCTATTTTTTATTGGGTCCTATTCGTATAAGGAATAAATTTAAAGGTGGCTTTTTTTTTTTTTTTTTTTTTTTAATAAAATTTTGAATATTTCCAGGTGTCTCAAATTTCCTCTATATTTGAGAGTCTGCTGGAGCAAGAGGAGCTGATACTAAAGGAGAGCCCAGTGAACTCAGTGGAGTGGGCAGAAGTAGTGGTTAATGTTAACAGCATAATCAAGGTACATAAAATGATTGTCCCTCGAGGATTCCTAATCAGGGTTCCCACGCGTCCTTAGTGTTCTCAGTTTTTCAGCTAGACATGTGATTTAAATAGGTATCAACCATGGTAGTTATTTGCTTTGAAGTTTTTATTGTATTGATTTTCAGGACATGCTACGAGCAGCCAGCAATTTCAGAGAAACAAAGTGCTGTGCGTACAGAGCCGCTGAGAACGATACCACTGAACCAGAGTATGTTCCTTGGACAGGTATTTGGAACAACCTTGGATGTTCTAATTAACTAACTTTTGTCACTCCAATTCAAGGAGGTACTAGTAATTGCACGGCCAATTTTGTTTTTCAAAGGAATACGATCACCAGTATTATTCTTAATTTAACCATTTTTAAGTACTTAAAACATCTTTGAATCTATCTAATTGGCCTGCAAACCAGAGTGTCACGCAACTAGATCATGAAGTGATATCTAACGTCAGTTCGTGGCTGGCCAAGTGAGCCTTTGCATTTTGAAATCATCCTCCTTCTCACAAAAGTGTTTGGTTATGATTTTGTGAACAAATTATTTTTATTAAGGGTAATTGGGGGGAAAAACAGATCCCTGCCAGGATTTTTTTACTACGTGGGAATTATGCTGTTTCCACGCCACCTAATTGCCTTGCACTCTTGTTAGAGAAAAGCTCAACAGAGGTTTTGTAGTGTAGTGTTATTTATGTTAATGTGATTAGTTACCATTAAATCTTAGGACAGTTCTGTCAGCTGCTACTGCCAGTATAGTTTCTGTTTCTAAATTTTAACATGGATGATCTCTGGAAACTCATTAAATGGGTAAAATGTAGAATCACATTTTCAGGTCTTTTCAAGTGGTTAAAAATGTCAATAATATACCACAATAATAATAATAACTTTTCAAGTTAATAAGGAATATTTCAAACAATTGGCTTTTCTCTACTCGGGCTTCTATAGTTATGTATTGTTTTATAATATATAATATTATATAATAATATATAATATTAAAGGCTCTATGACGTGTTGCAGGTTTACAAAACAAATCCCATTGGCTCTGGCCCTTCACGCTCAACCTGAAAATTATTTCCAAAAGAGGCCATCTTGCTAGAATATAATTTCCTTTAATGCTCGTTCTCTCATTACCAGCCTCGAGTGGTTCCAGCGGGGTGCGAACAGTTATTATCCAACAGCACAAGCTCATACTGAAGCAGGTGTATCCACATGCAGATACAGAGCTGCGAAACACCCTGAATGAGCAATTGGTGCCAATGCTGGATTTCTTCTTTGGCTCCTATGTGGCACAGTTGACCTCGTTGAGTCATCCCAGTCAGCAGGAACGTTACAAGACCTTGGAAATGGAGTATACTCATAAACGCTCTGAGCTACTTTCCCTGCTCTGTGAGTGAAGAAATATGTGTTGCTGTGCTGCAGTTGTTACAAATTGTTTGACACCTATTCAGTGCTTACCCATAAATTCTAATGGGGATCTTTTATAATCACTTTTTATACACTTTATTTAGTCAGATACAGCACTGGTAACGCAAACTTCTTTGTATTTATCTCAGTGGAACACGGCCAGTACCAGTGGGTGGCTGTTCTGGCTGAGAAGTACTGTGACTTTGACATCCTGGTGCAGTTGTGTGAGCTTACCGACAACCAAAATCGATTGCAGCGCTATTTAACCAAGTTTGCAGACCAGGTAATGGGTATTGCCAATTATTTTAGTCTTCTCTCCCCAATTTGGAAGCGCTGATCCACGGAGTATATCCTCCTCGCCTTCCAACAAGCTGTAGCATTGCAAGCTGCAAAGCCCGAATAAGAAGTGCAGCTAGCCTGTATGCTCATTTTATTTAGTGCAACAGACCATTGGCATATTATTGATGACATTTGAATGATCTGTGAAATAATTAAATTAGTTTTATTAGCAATTAAAAAAAAAAAAATATTTTAATTTGCCTGATTTAATTTCCTTTAAGGTTTTATTTATATTTTTTTATTTAAGAACTTTGCAGATTTCCTGTTCCGCTGGTACATGGAAAAGGGCAAAAGGGGGAAGTTGCTGTCACAGCCAATCAGCCAGTACCAGCAACTGGCCAGTTTCTTACAGGCTCATGAGCATCTCAGTTGGCTACATGAGATCAATATCCAGGACTTCCAGAAAGTAGGCCAGAACCACCATGACAACATACATCAGTTTGTGCAACAGCTGTGTATAAAATGCCAAAGAAATTGCTTTTCTCTCCCTTCCAGGCCCACCATACATTATATGGACTAGCCAACATGGAGACAAGGTATTTTGCCAAGAAGAAGACCCTGCTGGCATTAAGCAAGCTTACAGTGTTAACATCTGACTTTTCTGAGGTGGTGGTACAAAGGAAGCTGGGCGGTAAGACAAAATTGTCCAAACTTCATCCTCCCGTTTGCCATGTTGTATGCTGAGCACAGAATAGATTTTATAATGTATCTTAGATCTTAATTTCCACATAAAATTAAGAACGGGGCAACTGTTGTAATTTCTCTACTGATGGCATTTATTTTGTGGTCTGAACCAGAAATAGTGGAGCAGGAGCATTTCCTCCTTCACCAGGGGACTTTGCCTAAGCAGCTGCTAGAGGAGAGGCAATTCAACCCTGACACTATGCCCTTGCTGACTGCCCATAACCTAATCAATGTGAGAAGAGATGGTCTTTCACCCAGCTTTCTTGGGTTTCTTCTTAACCACAGGCACACATGGGCACTTTCTAGGGAAAACGCTAATCGCTTAGCTCTAGTTATTGATTCTTAATTGAATATCTGAAGTATGTGCTCATTGTTTAACACTAAACTCGCTTAACTAATAATAATTTCATAATTAAAGTGAAATGCTAATGTCTATGGCTATCAGGAATAAGTTTTTTTGTTTTCACCTTTTTAAGACAATGTACACTGGTTTATTGTCACCAGAATAATCATTCTATTATGTGTCATCATTCTAGTGTGTACTAGTGTAAATTTGTCACTGCAATTGTCGTACTTCTGAACAATTTTTTGTTTCATAGTTGTACATTTGTGATGACAACAGAAGGGCAAATGAGTATGATTTCAAGAAAGCATTGGATCTGCTGGAGTATTTTGATAAGGTACCGCTATAAAATCCTACCATTTAGGGCTTCCGTTTTCAGAGGGATGTGCTAACGGTATTCAGCAGGGTTATGCATTTACTGGATGAGCACTGTGAGTATAAAAGCATACACTTATACAAACTGGGACTCTTCTGGATGTCAGAAGCGCAGTATGCTTTTGCTTTATTTTTCTTTTTTGGGAAAGGTTTCTAATACATATTCTAATTCATGTTATTTAGATGCATTACAACTTTGTATGTGTTATATTTTGGTTTTATCACCGTTTCAATGACATGTCTTTATTACAGGAAGATATTGTGGATATCGAAGGATTAAAGTGTGAGATCTTCTGCAAGGCTCTCAAGAAAGACAAGTATATAGCTCTAGTGTTTACCCCCCTTGCCCCAGTGTTGTTTTATTAAATTTACCTTTGGCATTGTAGATGTGATTTATTTTATATTTTTGCGTATTTTCAGGATTTTAAAATTTGATTAAGTGATATTTTAAGTTATTGAATTGTTGCATCATCCCATTTATATTCAATAAGTTATGTTTGCAATAGTACCTGACCTTAAATTCTAATTGAATTTCTCTGCAGCTGGTCCTCTGCAGATGGTACCGATGACCCTTTAGAAGCAACAAAGGACAGTATCTTTGTGAAGGTCTTGCAGAAACTTATTCAAGAAGGTGGGGACAATTGTTTTTGTTTTTATTGACAAAACGGTGTAATTTCTCACATACTGTGTCTTGCAAAGGTATTCAGTACCTTCCAGCAAAGCCCAATTTTGTTAGATTGAAGACTTGCACTTTGTTATTCATAAACCACTTTATGTAACTTTGGTGCTTTGGATCATTGTCCGGCAGAAAGATATATATTTTTGTCAGTTAGTGTTTAGCCTAGTTTTTCCTTGGATTTGTTTAGACTATGATCTATAAATTTTCCTCTTCATCCTCACAAGTTTTGCAATACGTGCGGATGAGATCATCCCCATAACAGGATGCTGTCACGACCATGCTTCACAGTAGGAATGGTGTTGACTGGGTGGTGTAGCATTGTTTGGACTTTTCTCCAATAGCAACGTTTTGCATTTACACCAAAATGATTACATTTTTGTCATTTTCCCTGATTTGCTGTATTGCTATGCCTTTGACTGAGTAGAGTTGGTTGAGCTGTAATTTTTGCCAAAGGTGCTTCCATCTGTATATTGATTCTAGATGTTTAACGTTTTACACTCATGGGGGAATAAATGAGCTAAGGTATGCAAATCGAAATTTGAATTTAAATTAAAAACTAAAATTTCTGGAAGGGGGGAGACACACTTTTGGAAAGCAATGTCATCTCCAGTACATAGAAATGTATATTTGGTTGCCGTTGTAATGGCACTTTGCATGGTGTGTCCCAGAGTGCTTGGCAGGGCATTTTAAAATTTTGGGTCCAGCATGACAGCGGCATGGTATAAAATCACTAAAATAACCCATACCAACAGTATTATTGTTAGACTTAAATGTTCAAGATATGTGAACATGTAAGACTTAATGTGTAAATCAGTACAGGATCACTAACTGTATTTTAAACCATTCATCTAACTTCATAAAACCTTCATATTTCCAATTGTTTCAAGGTGTTGCTCTACCAAATTATTTGCCCGATGTCAAAGATCTGCTTCAGAGTGAAGAGTTGGAGACCTTGAAGTCTAAACCATACTTTGAGTTTCTTCTGCGGGCAAACTATGAACATTACCAACACATTCAGATGTAACATAGCACTTTCTGGTTGACTTTCCTGTCATTTATTTCTTTGACTTGTGCGTGTCTTGGTTGAAGCTGGAATTGAAGTTGAATTTAATATTTACTGATTTTATTTTTGTTTTTACATGCTTTTGCAGTACAAATAAAGAAGCTTATACATTGCAGTCAACACTACTTCTCCAGAAATTCTTTTTGACAATTAAGCATATGATGGTGTGAATTACCGCTACCACCCCTAATGTTTTTTAGGGTTTGCAAAATTACATGCGCTCTTGACCCTTATCTCTGATATTTGAGAACTGACCTGTGACCTTCACTCAGTTTGCTAAAATTGAACATTAACGTTGAATCAAAGTGCTAAAATGCAATGTATTGTTTATGTATGTGCACCTCTAAAGCTGTTATTGCAGTTCAGGCATTAAGTTACATGAAAAAAAAGCCTGAAAATTTAAATTTTCAAAGTGCTATAAATGAAAAGCATAAATGGGAAATAATTTTAAACACAATATGCATATCAAAAAACGAAGTAAATAGTGCTGTGAGAAATCCGTGAGGTTTTATGCTTACAAATGTGACGACTATCAACTACAACAACTATCAAAATAATTGTCTGTATTTGTTGGACTATGGCTGGCCTTCACTCAATTGGCAGTAGTACTGCTTGTTTCAGGCAGTGAAATAATGAGTATTAATTAAAACGATGAAGTGGATGAATTTGCACATTTTCAGGTTAATGCTCTGTGACTGCTTTGACGGAGAGAGGTTATCAAAAAACATCTCTGGATTATATATGCGCTTAAAAGTTTATAAAATAAAATGTTTATATGCAAAATAAATCGGCACAAACTGGGGGTTCATAAAAAGAAGAAATCCATTGGTTTGTTCGTTTCCCACCAAATTTTGTAAAGTTTAGTCAACTGATGATTGGCATAATGAAAATAATGCTTTTATAATGCTTTTTCACAAAAAAAAAAATTCTTTGCTTTAATTTTAAAAATCAGACTAGCGATGTTATCTATAAAAATGTGAATGCAGATAAATACTATCGTTCCAACCAACACTGCATACAATAGCATTAAATTAGCTAGCTTTCTTTCTGTATTTCACATTTTTTACTGTGGACATACATTTTTTTACTTGTATAAGTGATGCATTAATTTAATGATCTAACCTGTCTGATTCCTTTAAAGAGGTCAGGGTGCCTGTCAAAATGCTTCGCTAAATTTGAGGTGTTGCCTCCTTGGGTTTGTCTTAAAACACTGTGTGCATATGGGCTTGGATGGATATTTTTCTTTTCCCCGAAATACTTCTACATAGCATTCCAGCTGTTTTTATTTATTTATTTTTTTAGAGAAAGGGTTACTATGCTTCTGGGCCTACCATCTTAAACATTTACTCTACCTGGCTACCTAGTTGTCGTTTCCACCTGGAGAGTGTGGTATCCCTGTGCGGACATAAGGGAAGGTTATTTTTATTTAAAAAATGTTCTTTTAGTAATCAACTCGGTTAGGGTTTCATCACTAAAATGAATGCAGGCAGCCGGGTCGCATGAAAGGCTACTATTGATTTCCTAACTTGTCATATTCCATTATTTTTATTTTTTTTTATTTTTTTTTAAATGGGTTTGTATTTAGGTTTGTATTTTATCTAAATTTTATAGCGTGACCCATATACACTCAATGGCCACTTTATTAGCTAAACCTTGCTAGTACCGGGTTGGACCCCCTTTTGCTTCAGAACTGCCTTAAGTCTTCGTGGCGTAGATTCAACAAGGTGCTGGGAACATTCCTCAGAGATTTTGGCCCATATTGACATGATGGCATCACGCAGTTCTGCAGATTTGTCACCTGTTCATCCATGATGCGAATATCCTGTTCCACCACATCCCAATCTATTGGATTGAGATCTGGTGACTGTGGAGGCCATTTGAGTACAGTGAACTCCTTGTTATGTTCAATAAACCAGTTTGAGATGACATGGCGTGTTATCTTGCTGGAAATAGCCATTAGAAGATGTGGTCATAAACATTCCCATGCCACATTCAAAGTCGCTTAAATCACCTTTCTTCCCCATTCTGATGCTTGATTTGAACTTCAGCAGCTCGTTTTGACCATGTCTACATGCGTTGAGTTGCCTCCACGTGATTGGCTGAATAGATATTTGCGTTGACGAGCACTTGAAGTGGTGTACCATATAAAGTGGCCGGTGAGTGTGTATGTATGTGTAATGTAGCATTAAAGGGCGGCAGGGAACCCAGATGCTGTCCATTCCATGGGTTTCCAGGGACCGAGTGAAATGTCCCAATTCACCAAAACTACTTTTGTCAGGGTTCCCACGCGTCCTGAAAACAGTTGACCAATTTTCCAGTCATGGAAAACGCATGGGAAATAAGATAAAAAGTACAATGTCCTGGAAAATCTTGTGTTGTCCTGGAAAATGATTTTAACATTATGTTGCGGTTGCTCGGTTATGTTGTGGCATTGTTGTGAACACACCCCTGAGTCACCTGACATGGTAGCAAAGGTTGGATGATTCATTCAAGTTACCAAAATCAGAATGTCAGTTGCGTTAACCTCCTAAGGTAAATATTAGTCACTGTTGGCTTGTAACTGTGGTAGTTTTTATTAGGTTTATAGATATAATATACATAATGTTTTCTTGTTTTAAACGGTTGAATAATGTTAAATTTGTTAACATGTTTGGTTCAGTTGCTGAAGTTGACATGCTTGCTAGCTTGATTTGCCTGCAAAGGTTTAAGGCTTGTGTTTCAACTCTGGCTAGAAGCAATGGTTTCAAATGTGTCGGGTATTCTTGAGAAAGTTGGATAAGAATTAATAAGAAACAAATTAGGTGACAAAATTAATGGAAGCCCAGCTGAATGTGCATGAAACATCGGTTAAAAACTGGCTAAAGGCACTATTTTTTTATATTTCTTTTTTTTTTTTTTTACTCTGCTAGCATTGTCTCTTCAAATTCTATGCTACGTTACGATAAAATTGATTGTAACATGACATGAAACTTTGAAAACATGAAACTCCGCACCTATGGAGTAGTCCCAGTTTACCCCATCAATACACCAAGTTCGTTGTGAAGTTTAAATAAAATGTGACGTGAGATTGGTCAAAAAGGACATTCGGAGAGCAACATGTCTGAAATGGCTTTTTGTACCGTTACACTGCATTTGGGTTAAGGACCACAGTCATTTTAGGAAGCTAAGGTTCAGCAGTGCTGTTATTTGGTTCAATGCTGGTATTTGTCAGTAGGCAAAATTTCAGGCCATTTGTGTTAAGGCTAGTCTGTTAATGAATATACATATGCATGTCAATATTTTGACAATTGCAAATTTCAAAGCAAAGCAGCAAAGAATAATTCAAAGCATTGAGAAGATGGAGAAGGAGGCAGACGAAATGGCAAGGACGCTAAAGTCAAGGAGTAACCATTTTATTTGAATCTGACATTTGCTGTGTTTTGCGTTATTCTATGATCAATTTGTCATAATTTCTACACATGTAATAGATGATTTCATAGATAAGTTATAGCCATCGATCTTTAAAATTAGACTTCCGCAGAGAGGAACATATTAGTGTATGACGCGAGGTCTGCGAGATAATTTCTGAAAATGTCCTGGAAAAGTTTTGGAAAATGATCTCTAGAAAAGAGTGGAAACCCTGTTCCATGTAGCCTACCAAGAGCTTCCAATTGCTTCATTTTCCTTTGCAAAATCCATGCAAAGCTCGCTCAGATCAAACAAACCTGTCTCAGGAAAACCTAATTAGACAGCCTATAGCGGACACAAATCCAAATTTAAATTTAAATATTAAATTTATTCACTTCACCGGCTGAAAAACTATAGCCAGCCTGCCCCTGCCCCTATTTATTAAGAACGTGTAAACCAAAATCATAGACTGACAGTTAGATTTGTTACAGGTTATAACCCAAGTCGGAGCTTAATGTTGCTGCAGGGCAACCTCACCTCCATACCTGAAATAGCCTGCCTGGTGTAACTAAGACATATCGTATGAGTTTCTTTTAATTTGCATGTTGACGCAAATGCAATGTTATATCTGCAGACCTGCTGAACCTTGGCAACACTGAAATGCTTGATTTGTGCGACATTTGTTGCTGGGATGTCAAGAATGGGCTAGTAGGGAGCATGATGAGTGAAGAAATTCTGACTACAGAAGAAATTATCAGGAGTCTTGCATAATATTAACATATATTAGGTTTTGGCAGAGCATTTAAAGTCATCCACCGTGTTTTCAGGAATGTCATTCTCATATGACTATTTTGCACTGTCGATGCAATAGTTATGGGACCATTTCACAGGTAGTGATGTGCAGTCTGTGTTTAATTTTGAGAAGAGAGTTTTAACTACAGTGAAAAGCTTGTTGCACATATATACGACGGGGCAGCTGTCATGGCACCCTCCCTGAGTGGTTCTTGGAGCAGAATGGGCTTTAGGCAAAAGCAAGTTGCATACCTGAGACCAGGACATTTTTTTCACGAAACTGAGAGTATGTTCATCACCTCATTCCCTGAGTTTGCTAGAATTAGTAATTGGGGTATTCAAAGTAACGTTTTTCAGGGATTGGACATTCAGCTAACCTGTTATGGCCACCAGCAGAGAAACCTTTGGATGTAAGTTGATATTGCTAGTCCTTCATGTAATGGTTTTCTGTATATGTACGTTGGGTTTGCCATCTAATACACAAGCCATTATTCCTGAGTTCCTATATTCTTAATATTCAGTAACATACTGTTCATGCAGACCATGATTTAATATCGGCTTTCATCTGCTGGGTTCTGCCTAGTGCTAATATATTTCCACATGTGTAAAAAGGTTGGTCCCATATTTATTTTCGTACTTCAATACTATCAGTACAGACGGCTGACTTTATTTTGTCAACTCAAAAGACAGCCAACAGAGTCCTAAAGTCCGCTTCCTTCTCTGACGACATCACCTGGTGGAACATAGCCTGAATATTCTCCTTGACTATCTAAACATTTTAACGACTCCAAAGTGAGAGTTAGTGGATTGGGACTTTTAAATGGTTGGCAAATTAGTTTTTTTCCATTAAATGCTGCAGTCAAACACCAGTCTCAAAACTCTATTCCTAATATGGTACACCCCATGCTATGAAATTCCCCGAACCATTATTGTTGTTCACACTGATTTTGTGGCTCTAACTCGGCATATTTTTTAGTAATTGCATCCGTGAGAAAGGATGTGTATTCTTCCTCATACTTCTTGTTTCTTTTGATCTTCTGTCTCAGGTTAATGATGTTACGAACATTTAGGTACTGCCTCATACATTACTGGAAAGCTGCAAGATACATTTGTTTGCATTTTTTTTCAATTGGAAACTCGCAATTTTATAATTTTATTTAAAAAAAAAGATAATCAAAGCAACTAGCTAGCTGGTAAATTTGGTCTAATATTTAGAATACAGAATGTCAGCATTCAGAAGGCTTTTGCTTACTTTTAAATAACTTTTCTAAAAATCACTGCGGATTTGGCTTAAACAATAATTTAGAATAAAATTTGTTTCTTGGTCATTTTAAAGCAAAAAAACAGGATAGCCGAGAAGACTAATATCAAAGCATGTAATTTTACTCTCTGAATACAACATGATAATGGTAGCAATTTATCTGCTTATATTCACAAAAAAAGTTTTCCGTAACTGGATGTTAAATTACATTTTAACAGGATAAATTAGCAGTTAGAATTTCAGAATTTCAATATTTTTGAATATGGTTTATTTCAGTGGCCATCAAGCAAATACATTTTTTAGTATTAATGAAATTTATATATAAATTATATTTTAATTTGTGCAAATATCCATTTATCAAATATTTTTTAATACGATAGGCAAAGCTTGCTTATTGGTCATCAACGGTACAGCGAAATATTCATCCATCAAGAAGTCAATAACGGCTTTAAAATTAGCTAAGCAGGTCACCAGTGTAAGCTAATATGTGCTAAATATAATGTAGCCGTTATGTCAGCAAGTTTAAGATCATATCGTGTGGTTAGATTTTTCTATTCACTTTATACACAAAAGTTTGCTTTTTTGTTTTATTTATTCAACTTTTTCTGCAGCTTATTGAAATACACACAGCCTCACTTGTGACCATAGAATACTGTATTTCACAAGTGTATCAGTACCTAACAGTCAGATCATAACTTTATCTCTTGTTAAAAATAGCCGTTGGCAAGTGTTCTTACTGGGCGGGTGAACTGTGTGTAGAAACCTAAAAAGGTTTCAGCAGAGCAATACTGTTAATACAGTTTTAAAAAAACACCTAAATGCAAATTATTTAAAAGATCTCCCTTTTAAAACGGAACACTATAGCTGATTGTTGATGGAGTTTTGTTAGAAACCTCCCCACATACCCCGCCTTTCCTCTTTCACAATATTTACTTGAAATCCTACATCATTTCTTGTACCCAACCTTCAAAGACCTACTACCCATTTCTGTTGTGAATTTCTGTGCGATGATCAAATCATACACCCCTTTTGTTATTTATTTGTCCGAGTGCTTAAAAATATAAACCCAAAAAATGTGAAATCATGTAAATGCTATATATAGTCTTATGCCTGTCCATAAATGGGATGTGACATGGAAAGCATTCCTTAAGTAAGGGTAATATTTTTGTTTCCTTCATGAAGTGAGTTCCAAGGTGGGGTTCTTCCATTCTGCACTCATTTATTCTCTTGGGGTAAGTCTTACTTTTTCTTTGGTGACACTTGTCTTAAATTAAAAATCATGTATTAGTATATTTTATGGGAAATACATTTGAATTATTTATTGGAATTGATGTATATATACTGAAGAAGCCATTTCTTTAATTTACTGTTTTAAGTATTTTGGATAAGAGTGCAGGATGAATCGTTTTTGTCCTTTGATTTAAAACCTTCTTAGATTTTATTTGTTACTGTATTTTGTTGACTTCATTGAATGTTTTTATATACATCAATGTATTTATTTTTCAGTTATTAGTGAGTTGTTTTATATTATATTGGATCTTGAGGCAGAGTAAAACTTTTGATTCCTGATAAGACGGAATGTGAAAATGTCATTCATGGCGCTCGTGTTTTGACCATAATTTAAACACTTGTCAAATATGTCTATTCAATTTAATTGAAAAAACTGTGATTGGTTTTGGATATTTTTCAAAATAAAATAGAGGCTATTCTAAACATTTCAACTGCTATTTATAAATGTTTCACATTTTTTTGAAGTTCAGTGAAAAGGAATGCATTTTAACATTCCAAAGCCTATCAACTTATCCAGTTACATTAATGTGTGGATGAATTGACAGAAGAGGTATATATACATCAATATAAAGGCATACATTTATGATGGTCTATTCATAATCAAGTAATTTAGTTAAAATGTGTTATGAGAGGGTTTATATTACCTAGTAAGCTTTATAATGTGTAATACTATGGTATGAATAATTATAATTGTATAATAATCAATCAATATAAATCAGGTTTGAATGTATGTGTAATGAAAAGTATATTTCAAGTAATATCCTAGATAAATTTAAATGTAAATAGACAAATGATTGTGGATGATTTTTTAAAATTATTTTTTTATGTATGCTTTTTTGATGGTTTTGAAGTACAGGTCTTAATGTTTTTTGAGCCATGGCATCTAAGGTCATGCCATTTTACCAGCGGAAGCACAAGCATTTTGACCATGATTATCGCAGCAATCAAGTAAAATATGTTGTCCAGGAATATTCCGATTCTTCATCAAGGTAAGTGTAGATTTTTTAAAATTTTGCTTAGCAGATGCTTTTATCCAAAGCGACTTAGACAGCTTCCAATTTCTACATTCATCCACTAACACAGCTGGATATTTTTACTGTAGCAATTCAGGTTAAGTATCTTGCTCAAGTGTACAACAGCTGGGGTGGGTCTTGATTCGACAACCTTTTGGTTACAAGCCCGGTAACCTTTTTGGTTACTTAATTTATTAAAGTTTTTGGATGTTCATTTAAATAACAATAACAACATTTATACACGACAGTTAGGTTTTGCTATGGATTCCTTGGATTCATGTTAAATTCATAAAAGGAAAAGAAGCAAATTCACAATTAATCTTATGCTGCTGGTTAAGCAACTGGTTAAGATGTGACGAAAAGGCCATGCACAATTTTTTAGCTATGATCCTTTTCAAAATTCAAAGATTAATAACTTTATCACATGCTATCTGAAATTCTACATTTAAATCCTTACTACTGATCTTAAAATTTTTCTGGTAGGAAAACAAGCGCTAAATCTCTGAGCCAACGCCACCAACTGCAGCGTCAACAGCTGTCGCAGACCCAAGCCACTGAGGCTACTACAGAGGACTCAGTCTACAGCATGCCTACATTTAGGCAGAGGTGGGTCCCAGATTACTTCTGAATCCAGAGGGTGGATTCGCAAAACCATATGTCATTCTATTTTAGGTGGATGTAAGTGAAGACTAGTTCAGTGTCAATGCTAGTAGCAAGCTAAACCGATTACTAACCTTAGATGAGCCAGTCTATGTTTCCAAGGAAAAAAATGTGTTGAAATTATTTTCTTAAATAGTGTTTAAAAATTACTTCCAAGTTGGAAATTACACTTCTTTAAAAAAGGAAAGTTGGAATAACCCGGTTTCTCTGGGACAGTGTAACCTCCTTTTTTCATGGAAATAAAACTCCTGTCAGAAGAAACTGCTAACCATGGTTTTATCTCTCAATGAAAAGTATTTCAGTTTGTGTTCCAGCCCCTTTGAAAATTTTTATTGGATCCCATTATCCCATTATTTTCAATTTCACAGAGAAGCTGCAACTATGGGTCTGTAGATACAGTCTCATATGGGTGTCTATTTTCATTATCCCTGTTTTTGCTTGATATATATCTATGTATCCAGTTTTCAGATTAGAGGGTTAGAGGACTGAGTCAGTCATCGAGAGGGTTTATTTTTTATGTTTGGAAGTGATTCTAGCCATCCACAATGTATGTTCCCTTTTAAAGGATGATTTGAAGAATACAACAATGGAACTTATATTTGCCAGCTCTCTTAATTAATGGACATAAACAATCTAGAATATTGGGTAAATGATCAAATAAAATAATTTATTCGGGAAGTTAAATTGTGTGTTAATTAGGACATCTGAGGAAATGGAGGAGTATCAGCGTAGAACTGTCCGTTTTGGAAGAGGGCTGGCTGAATTGCAGCATGAGGTCCACAGGATTCGAGAATCGACTCGGTACCAAGTGGAAAAGATTGCTATTCAAAAAGAGGTATAAGTGAAATTCAAACTTTTAGTAATTAAATATTATTTTAATAAAAGAGAGCATCATTCATTAAGGTACATAAGAAATGTTTGGTACTTGATCAATCAACATGTTTTTTTAATAAAACCATTCAGTAAATTAAACTCATATCCTTTTGAATCTTTCCTCCTAAACAGGTTGAAGAAAGAATGTCTGTTAAGAAGGAAATTCGTGAGGAGGTGTTCAAGAGACCTGATTTTTTGGTGAAGCTGAGGTCCCACACTGTCTGGCAAAAGACTCCAGTAAAGTTATTTTGCACAGTGCAAGGATATCCTACCCCAGTTGTGAAATGGTAAGGTTTCCCCCCAAATCGTATATCTACTGTACTAATCTTATTTGGAGCCTTCCTTAAGCTGATGAATTCACCTTACATTTAAGATTGGCCTTAAGTTAAAGATAAAATTTGCAACATGATAATAATGAATTTATATATATTTTTTGTTTTGTTGTGAAGTTAATTAAATTTAAATGTGATCTTTCATTTAAACAATTTTACTATATATTGGGCAGTAAAACTTTTTGAAAAGTAATTTCAAATGATGTGATGTTATATATATATATATATATATATATATAAATAAATGTGTGTGTGTGTGAAATTTCAGTAGGAGATGCTACTCAGTATTAATCTTTCAAATACACACTGCAGTGTTTTCTGAAGAGAATTACATTACAATGTGCCCTTCTTATTAATTGGTTTGTCATTTTAGCTTTATCAACATGAATGAGGTGACTGCCAGAGCAACTTTTGCTTTTAGGATAATTATATTAGATAAATTCAAAAATGCATAAATATTGCTAAACAGTCACTTTGCTGAATTTGATTAGAAATACCGGTATGATTTTAAAAATATTGTTATTATAAATTGTTGATAAAATAAACATGTCAGCATGTAATTACCTCTTTTATAGGTGAAACGTGTTGGTCATTTGTTAAACACATTGATTTTTTTCTTGATAATTGTACTACACATGTTTTTACAATGTAATTAGTGTGTTATTTAGTATGGGGAACATTACTGAGTAATCTATTTTCACAGGTTTAAGGATGGTGTTGTCATTGATCGACTGAATGAGCCAGGGAAGTTCCAAATCGAGAGCAAATATGGAGTTCACAGTTTGATCATCAGCAGGTATAATATTCAAAATGATTGCTTCAATGTGTTTTCAGATGTTGCTGATATGTACTTAAAAACAATGCTTTATGCTGAGTACTTTAAGTGCATTCCAAATATAATTTTGATCACATTGTACGTTTTTTCCCCTGGAATTCTAAAAATCTATTTATTATTTAATACCTTTTTACATTACTCTTTTGTCATAGTTGAGTAGTGTTAAAAAATAATTTCATACTTAAATTATTGTGTGGCATACAAATTGCTTAGAAGATATGTGAAATTTTTTGAATTATTTAGCTTTTAAGAAGTACTTTAAATCACCCATGTTTGGGAAAGAGATCTTTAATAGTGAAGAAAGTGCACTAAATCAGGCTGTAGTGACACCCTTGCTGACCTTGAAAACGTCTCAGCTGTCAGTGCTGAGGTCAGTGTTATTTAATACATAACCTCCTTAAAGAGTGCAGAACCTTTTGGCTCTCACTTCATCGATGGATGAAATGGAGGACTAGTGCTGGGGTGATACTCAAGCTTAGACAGTTTCACTAAATACAATAAATATTTGTCTCAACGGACAACTAATCTCTCCCTCTTTAAGAGGTGACGTATTCAGGATTTTATGTGGGATCGGTGCATGGATAACACTGGCTAGGCATTTGTTGTAGAAATTAACTGTTAAGTCCAGCTGACTAAAAATAGTTCATACAGGGCTACGGTCACATTTCTTCTTTCTATTCTCACCCTCATCTCTTCTTGCAGCCTAAGATTCTTAACATTCATACTCTGTCTATGCTGCATATGCACAGAATGCTAGCAAGCTTTGCACATAATGTAATTTCACCCATGACCTCAAAAACTTGCTTTCCATTAATATAACTTGGTTTAAATGTTTCAGTTAATTGTGTACCCCATCCATGAAAACCTCCAGGAAGACTTCCAGCACTTTTCCATAAGTAAATCTGGTAACACATTATAATAATAGGAATTAATTCATTCTGCATATGGGTGGTATAGTAAATAGACTTTTAAATATAAAGGGAACTTAATGTGAATTCATTTGGAAAACCATGGTAATTCAACACCATACATTAATAATGACTTAAACCATTTTATTAATGAGGCCTTCATATGCACAAAATAAGCAATTATGGGAAATTATAAACTACATACTATATGATATATATTTTAAAAATTGGGTGCAGCTGCAACCATTGCATACCCTATAAGAACATAGATCAGGAGTTTGTGATATGGCTGGCTAAGAGGCTGCATTGTTTATTGTTGTTATTCACATGTAACCATATGCTAATTATGATGGAAATCATGTAACATTATTGATAGATACCAATTTAACAGCCCATTATTATGAAGTCATTAGGTTTTCATTATACTTTCTGATGAACAATCTTATAGTCAGACCAGATATGCACAAAATACATGTTATATAAAACCAACGGAAATCAACTTTTTATTACATTTATTTAAAGAAATTAGAAGTCAACAGCAGCCGAGGGGGGGTCTACAGAAAAGCGTACAATAAAGTCCTGAAGACGCAATAATTTTTGTAGCAAAATAGTCATGACATGTAAACATGCAATGAATTTGTCAACCACATAAAGACAAATAAATCACCTACCTGAAAAACAAATGAAAAACATATTTGTATGTGTAGTGTACCATAAACAGCACAATCCTCACTCGTCTTTTTCTGGTGTTTGAAGAAAAAAGACATACCATTAACGTTCCTGTTTGAGATATCCATCTATATAATCTATACGTATGCTTAATTAGAATTTCAGACATTAAAAATGTATAAATTACCTTTATTTTCTGTTTACTGTTGACTAGCCCCACAATTGATTTCAATTTATGGAATCTAATATTTAAAATAATATAAATATTGACCATTACAATTTTACTTTTCTTCCTCTGCAATGACTGTAAATAACCTATCTTTTACTTTCAAATTGTTTTTCCAAATTAATCACAACATGTTGTGTTGTTAATCTACCACCAAAATGCATATTTCCTTGTTGCCATCTTGATGTGTCCGTCCATCGAACATGGGCTGTATTCGTCCGCGTTATTGAACTATGCAGCAATACATATAAGACAAACCGAGAGTTTGAACTTTTTTCGGTCTAAAAGCTTATATCAAATATCCAACGCAGTCGACCCTGTTGTTAGTATACAAAATAAGATTACAACACCCTTTCGGTATTTCCTTTTTTTTATTATTATTCTTTGGAAATTGAACACCTTCACATTGACTGAGACTGTAATGTAGAAAGTCTTTCCTACACGCCTTTCAAAATAAACGTGTTGGTCGTATTGTCCTTCCAATTAAAATAAAGCAAATATTACAGCCAGCCATAACACTTGAAGTTGACTCAAATCTAATATGGACAAATTGAATTTACAAATACAATCCCTGTGTCTGCCATCCTCTTGGACTGCACCGACTCTTCCATATGGTGCTTTATAGAAGTGACAAAAAGTGTCAGCTATATTTTAAAAAGTAGGGTTTTCATTAGTATTTTTTTTTTAAGTAATGAGTTTGTGTACTTAGCAGGGGTGTAGGGATGGAGCGGCGATCCAGCACTTTTTTAATAGCAAATATTCACAATTATAAATACATATATTTAAAATATTGTCTAAACACTTGTAGTAACCATCGCCTGTGGCTCTGTACCAGCTGCGCGAATTTGCGACAGACATACAGCTAGCTACCTATTCGTTTAAGAAAGACAAGATGTCGGCTAAATCATCTGAAAAACGATGTCGCCACAATAAGTCGCACAGTTGCTGCTCTCGATCGGTCCATTATTGCACAATTAAATTCGCTGTCGTTCCTTCCAGTTTAAAAAAAACAAACATTTTTAGCAAATCACTTTTGAAAAATAATGTTGCTGAAAACCAGAGAATGAGGCGGATCGTTCCTTGGCCGTTATTACTCCTTGGTAATTATATTAGTAACGGTATTAATAATAATAATAATAAAAAACGACTCGCAAATCAAAAATGTCTGGTCTCAGAGGTTGTAAACGAACTCGTCAAGAGACTTTGAGCCAATATTTTGGCAATAGTAAAAAACAGAAGATCGTCTGTTGTACGGCAGAAGCAGAACCTTCAGTAGAACCAGAACCTACAGCAATTGAAGGAAAAAGTACATTTGTTAAGTAAAATATGTTTTATATTAATTATATATGTATAAATAAAAAACTCGATTGAATCGTGTTAAATGGAAAGTGGGCATAACTGTTAATATTAAAAACTATTTAATTGATTCTCATTGCGACCGCTCTGGTACATTTTTTTTTTTTAAAACACTACACCACTGCTTGTTAGTGTATGTGAGCTATTACATTTTAAATTGATTTTTTATGGTAAGCTGTTCTTCAAATTTACTTTTGTTGTTGGGGCTTGCTAGCTTAGTTAAGATTGATATTAAAATAACTTGTTAATGTATAACTTGGCACTATGTATTCGAGCAATTAGCGTTCTCCTTGCATCCGCCAAACTCAGATTTGTCTATTGGACTGCCAGATGGTGAACACATTTCCATTGGTGGCAAGCTTTACAACACTCCAGTCAGTGCTTGGCTTCTAGAGGCAGTTTGGAACTCGGTAGTGAGTGTTGCAACCAAAGACATACGATTTTTGTGTATTATGCGCTTCATCACTCGATACTCACATTCTGTGAGCCTGTGTGGCCTACTTCACGACTGAGCTGTTATTGGTCCTAGCTGTTTCCATTTCACATCAACAGCACTTACAGTTGACTGGGGAAGCTCTAGCAGGGCAGAAATTCACACGTTGAAAGTCACTGATCTCTTCAGTACTGGCCAATCTACTGCCAATGCATGGTTGTGTGCTCTATTTTGTACACCGTCAGCAATGGTGTGGCTGAAGTAGCTGAATCCATCAAATTGAAGGGGTGTCCATCGATAATGCATTCAGATCATATTAATAGTTTATTTCATGAAATTGTGGATAAAAGTAATAAAACATTTTATTTGTGAATAATGCATTCAGAGAAACTCAGTAATGTACTGTACACACGTGCTCAAAATTCCATTTTTTAAATATACTTAATAGAAAACAGCAGACAGTGTTCATCAGAAAGCAAAACTTTGTTTTTTTTTCCGATGGTATTCTTTCAGAGTAGAGTATCACTTTACAATAATGACCCGTTAATTTGGTTTTCATCAATAATATTGTATGACATTTTTTAGCATATGGTTAAAATTTTAACAACAATAGAAAAACCAGTACAGCGTCAAAACCAGCCATATCAAAAATATGATATCAATTCCGATCTAAAGTCTTCAAGTTTGGAAATACTCAATGCTTGCAATACTCAATTTATTCATTCACATGGAATGCAGTTTATAATTTTCCTAAAATCCACCAGAAGTTTTGAAAAGTGTTAGTTCATGTCTGATGATATCAAACATTTTTTAAACACACTTTTTATTACATTTAAATGTCTCATGAATAAAATGAATTAAATTATTGTGAATTTATTGCACTGAATTCACAAGCTTTTTTCCCTAATGATTTCACATGTTCCTAATATACTCATTGGCCAGTTTATTTGGTAGCACTGCATTGAACACTTTTTTGCTTCCAGAACAGCCTGAAGTCTTTGGGGCATGTATTTTACCTGCTGTCAGAAACGTTCCACAGAGGTGTTGGTCCGTACTGATACAGTGGCATCACACAGCTACTGCAGATTGGATAGTAGTACATTCATCCTGCAAACCGCCAGCATCTCCAGAAGTTGATGATGTGCTATACCACCTTTCTTCTGAAGGAATTAATGGCCATTATTAGAAATTGATACCAATGTTACATTCGCATCTCTCCTTAGGTGTGAAATCAGTGATAATGCTCTGTACACTGCTGTGGCCACCAATGCTCATGGTACAGCTTCCACCAAGGCCTCTGTGATTATTAAGAGTGAGTCTCTACATTAGTTTGTCATTAAAATTTTGCAAAAGGTCAATTGCAACAAACCCGTGGATTTGGTACAGGGCTTCTGTATGCTACCTAGTATCGTGGTATTTTGGGATTATCCTCAGCTGCATTCTCAATTGCAATGAAAAATTCATTTATTAAACTTACATGGATGGAGAAAATTCCCTACGGTAGCTTCGCTGTTGCAATTGCAATCTTTCATTTATATTTGTTTGCTTCCCTCCCAAAATATTATTCTTAATCTAAACACTAATACAACACCTATTGCATTGGTGAATGCATTATTAGTTCAATATTCAATGTGAAAGTATATTTGCAGGTCACATCATTTTATAATTAATTCATTTATGCTTCTTAGGGCCGGGCCAACGGAATGTCATTGCACCACAGTAGAAGTTGTGAAAAGTTTCCTGGGATTAAACAAAAGAACAATTTTGCATGAAATAACGTGTGACCAAATCAAGCCCTTTTCGCCCAGAAAAGGTCTATCGCATATGGGTAGAGACAGGAGTGAACTGTCATCACCTGACAAAATATGAAGATTGAGAATGATATCCCACATGGTTTTGTTTTTGGGTACACATATATATTGCGTACAACTGAAAACCAAACCAAACTAAATTGTATTGTTTCGTATTGTTGAATATTTACATTACTTCTTGCTGATTTCTCGAGGAGGCAGAAAATTACAGAAATGGGCAGGCAAAACAAGAAACCGGTGCCTGCTCATTTCGCACTCTGAGATAAGTAACAATTGGTTGCATTGATATTTTGTGATAAAAGTTTATCACAAATGTCATTATAGTGTATGCAATGGAGGTTTAATTTGGTCTGGCCTTTTTTTGCATTTCAGTTGCACCAGTTGTCTGACCAGCTAAGGGTGCAAATTAGTGAAATTAGTGAGAAAATGCTATTAAATATGATTTTATTAAATGCGTTAAATTGGTAGTCGGTGTTTTGATTTAGTATTTTTGGTATTTTTAGGATGTAGCGAGAAATTTCAATAGAAGATTTTGTTACGATTGATATTTATGTGATTTTAGTTAGAAATCGGCTCTCAGTTTGTTGCAATTGACCCAAAGCGATATACATGGTTTGGTTTGTTTGGTTTCTCTTAAAGTTTAATTTTCTAACAACACAGATTTTTTGATTGACGTTAATAATTGTATATCTCATAGGGCCTGGGGAAGAAGAGGAGGTATCTCAGTGCTCATTAATTCCTTGCCAAAGTAAGTGCACTACCAATATTTGTTTGTGATCCAAGACGGGGCAGGCTCCACTTGACAAGAAGTCTGCAATTTAAACCCAAACTAATACATTACATTTCTTAACGTAATTAAGGCATTTTCCCCTTTACCCAATCTCACAATGTTAAAATGTACCACCACACACATTTTTATTTGTCACCAGTTATGATTAATGCTGGAGAAAGATAAACCAGATTGGCTTTAAACGGATTTAAAATTAAAAATTAAAAATTGCATTAAAACAGTGCAACTCTTTGGATAAAACCAAGGAGGTGGTGGAGGTGGAAATTGTCACACTGAATTTAGTTATTACCAAAGAAAGTACAACTTATGAGCTAAACAAACAGATGAATATGCAAGCAAGACAAGACCAACAGGAGGAGTAGGCTACTCTTTAAGAGTGAGGAACCTGCAGGAATGCAATGGACAAATCTAGTAGAATATTGATTATCTGCATTGCAAGATGGATTGCTAAAGATACAGATACGTTCTGTTTTTTATCCAGAGTGATTTATTTGTTCCTATAGTTAGTTAACCCTCTGATAAGAAAATGTGAGAGCACTGACATGTTTACATGTTTAGAATTTTTGTTTGACGGCTCTGATAATTTATATTATTAAAAAGGTGTCATTGAGTCACGTTTCATCTCATGCTATCTGTCGTTTGTTCCTAACAAAGTCTTACATATTCAGTCTGAAACAATTAACTTTAATGAAATGAAACTGCACTCCTAGGCTAGGAGCAAAAAAACTTTTACAACCCACTAATCTCAGTTAATTAAATTATATTTAATAGCATGTTTTTTTTTTTACAAGAATCATATTTCACAGAATATAGAAGGAAAGAAAGAAAAGAAAGATATTCGTTACAAATAGCGGGTTGCTAAATTTGATTTGATTTGGTCCCAGCCATTGTCATCTTAGATCATGCAATTGACACTAAATGATACCTTTTAAATATAAAAATATTTAAATAATAACATAATACAACTAATAAGTATAATTCATTCATAACCAAAATTTTAGGCTGGGACAAAATCTAAATGTTGGCACCCTCTAATCACTTATAAATAGTGTTTTCTGTAACTTATCTTTTCTACTACTTAAATAAATGCTACAGCAAAGTGTTAGTTCCCAGCCTTAATTACTTAAATATGATTTAATTCACGTAATTTAATATTATTGGATTTTGAGTAATTCGTGATTTTACTGATTTGATGTCTTCTGTTCTTGAATATTTAATTCTGTTCTGTAGTCCCCTACCTGTCAGATAAACGTCATAGTAAGCTTGAAATTACCTTCCTGGATAAATTTGGCGTGACATTTGGAAATGAAGGGGACACTGTCAGCTTGATTTGTAAGATGATTATTGAACCGGACCTTCCCAACCTGCAGCCAGAGGCAATTTGGTACAGAGATGGTAAGAAAATTTTACAGTTTTGGCAATAAAATATATTTAAATGTTGAATCAATAATTTAAATGGTGAAATAGAATGGCTGTCTAAGGGAATTTTGTTAGAAGTCATTTAATATTGCACAATGCATTCATTTCTCTTCCTGACAACTCATGATAAGGCAGTTGGGTGTTTTAACTAGGGCTACAACTAACGATTATTTTGATACTCGATTAATCGGACGATTGTTTTTTCGATTATTCGGATAAAACAATTTTTCAGTTTGATTTTTTTGTTTACTATAACTAAATAAAACCCTAAATCAGGGTATTTATGTGTAAAAATGAACTTTAAAAACTGCAAAAGCCACATATTGAGTTACTAATATGATCCAAATTATAAATAATCAAAAACAAAGCCACAAATTGAGTTTTAAAAATATAATAATATATAATATAAAAAAAATATAATCTTCACATTATAAAAAAAAATTGTTTGTCCGCTTTTTAAACTGTAAAACTTCTTTAAATATCCAAAATATAAATAAGCAAAACAAAATATTGCGTTCTCATATAAACTTCACATTATGAAATTAGGACTCAAACATGTTTGTAACAAGATATTAAGCAGCAGAATTTGATGAAATATCCTTGCTGCAACGTCACTATAAGTAGGCCTTACCCTAACTCTACCATGTGGGTGTACCCCTGCTGTAAGGAGAACTGTCATAACTAACAATTTGTTTTTTTCATAAATGGCAATTCTACTTCCTGTTCTTTGTAATGTTGAAGAATTGAGGCAAAAAGGTTTTTATAAAATAATTGCTGATGACAAGTTGACAACCATGATTAATATAAAAAATCTAAATAATATATAATTAATACAACATATTGTATTGTTTTAACTATTTTGAATTTTTTGTAGATCGCGTTTGAAAAACATAAAAGTTAATTGTAGTAGACAAATGCTATGAAAAGAGAACTGAAAGGAGAAACGCAGCAAGCAAACGGGCTTGATTAAATGGACAGGAAAACTTATGCATTAGCGCGCAACTGCATAAGCATTCGCTGAAAACCACTACAGTGGTCCCAAACTTTGGACATTTTCTGTCGTTTCCTCTTGTCTGTCTCTTCGCTTCGCAAAGATTTTGCCTCGATCATTTTTTGTAATCGAATTATTCGAGTAACTCGAGTAATCGTTTTAGCCCTAGTTTTAACCTTTATGTGACAGAAAGGCGTCTTAAAATGTCTAATTTTTATAATCTAGATATGTAAATTTGTCGAGTCCTGGAAGACAGACACATCTTTCTTGATTTAAATTTGTTTAGCAGCCCCTTATTCAGAAAAGTTTTCATATACTCTTTGATAAGACTGCTTGACATTTATTGAAGATATCTGGAAGCATCTTTCTCAAGGGTTCAACAGCAGTGCTCCTTTAGTTGCAAGTCCCCATCAATCATTAAGTAGTGCCTGTTTGTCCTAATACTTCCAACAGAAATTCTATTATGTACAACAATCGGAAGGGGTTTGTAGCATTACTGAAAGAACGTGCAGTAAAATCATGTTTTTTCCTCCCCAGATCAACTGCTAAAGGAATCGGAGTGGGTTGAGATTAAGTCTGGGGGCGGAATTTCCAAGCTGACCCTGCCTTACCTCCATAAGGATGATGAGGGCTTGTACACCCTCCGTATATGGACAAAAGAAGGAACTGCAGAGCACAGTGCATATGTCTTTGTGAAAGGTAATGTTACATGTCTGCACACCGCACCTAGGAATCAAATCCAGGTACCTCATACTGCCACAGACAAGGCGAACCATTTCCTTATTCATCTAAAGACAGGTTCAAAGTGAGGGAACATATAAAATGTTCTCAACTCTAAGGGGGGGTTGTCATCAGTAGTTAAATCCGTAACAAGCTCTAAAATAATGTAAAGAAGCAAGATTACTTTTCCAGATGCTCTTGATGTTATAAACATAAAATATTATCTCTGCACCCATTATATTGTTTTCCTAATAGGGTCTGTGATATTTGTGTGTACATACAAATTGTGCTTTGTTTCCAGTATTGTTCAGCAATACATGCATTATGTTTCCCTTAACAGATGCTGCCCCTCTAGTGTCTGGTGCACCAGGTGCCCCTATGGACATTAAGATCTTGGATGCAGACCGAGATTATGTTTTTGTGTCTTGGAAGCCTCCGAACACCACTACAGAGAGCCCAATCACTGGATATTTTGTTGACAGGTTATTGTTGTTTGTTTGAATTTTTGTGGTCAGATTAATGCCAAAATTTATTCTTCCGCAAGTAAATAATTACATGAAAAGAATAAAAACTAAATCAGACATCATGCAAAAAAGGGGATTTATTCCTCATGAATAATGATTTATTGGGAAAGCATTTACATAATCATTTATTAGGATATGTATGTATAGTATCCACTTCGACTGATATGGTACAACAAGATTTACAACAAGGGGCTGATAAAGTGTCTATGGCTGGGACAGACTTTGGAAACCAACTACTCATACTTTACATAATTGCATTTAATAGCTTTTTTCATAAGTAGAAAAAATATGATAAATAGAAAAAAATTCAAAACTTTTAGTCAAAAATGTTATGTTTGCTTCTTGAACGCTTCTAAATATTTACTTTCTTCTTAATTTCTGTTTCAAGACGTGAAATTGGAACTGGAAACTGGGTGCAGTGTAATGATTCCCCCATTAAGATATGTAAATACCCAGTACACGGTTTGACTGAGGGTCACTCTTATCACTTTCGTGTACGGGCTGTGAACAATTCTGGAGTCAGCAGACCCTCCAGGATCTCCAACCGAGTTGCTGCCCTGGACCCTACAGAATTAGAAAGACTACAAGGTAAGCCTCTGACATAAAAAAAAAAAAAAACATATATAAGTGATAATCCATGTGTCGTTCCTTGATATCTGACTGATTAGTGAGCTCATTAGTTAACAACTACATATTTCAGTTAACAACTTAGTCTAAATATCTTTCTGTTTATTTTAAATGGTACAGTTAGAGCTTGTCCGTATCCCACCTGCTATTGCGTAGTTTGTTATAAACGTTTTCTGATAGCAGCATTTGTGCATGTCAGATTTCCCTGAATAGTTTTTTGTCAATGACAACCAACTAACTCCCGTTTTATTGTCAAGTTTTGGTGAACATTTACATTTTTTTTTTACATGTATTGACTTAACATACGTTATCTGCCTTGAATAGAATTCAATGAATTCAAATGAGTTTGTATTGATTTGGTCATTTCTGCTTGAACATAAATCTGTGCATTTTTACCATTTTAATGCAAACCTATTTACCAATCCATTTAATGGATCTCCTTGTTACAGCGTAGTATGGCTCATGCAAGACTGTTTGTGTGGACAGTTTTCGGGGCCTCTTAGGTCTGATTTATGTATACAATACAAACACAAAGCAATGACTATGTTTTGTTTTCTGTTACAACAGTGATTAAACTGGATGGAAAACATGACATTGTAATTTCCCTTGATGATCTAGAAGGTATTGTATATTAATTACATTATAATCCTATTTTGATCAATCCAATTTACTGACACTTCCTTACTTACCAACTGTAGCATGCCAGTCGTGCACAGCTCGGTAATGAAGGGAGGAGGCGAGGTTGAGATTAAGTTTGGCCCTGTAGATCACTTTTATTTTAAACCAAAAGAAAACAAAACTAAGACAATGAAAATCTTCACGATTCCTCCCAAAAAGAATAAGCTGAAACCACAAAACTGAAATCAATTCAAGATCCATGAGAGGGAATGTCAAAAACAACGCTGCATCTTTCTTAATTTTTCCCTCTGGGCAAGACATTCTAAATTTTTTCTCTGTCATCCATGCACCAGACACCTACTGAGGAAACAGACATGACTTAAATACCATTGAAATCATCAAATAATTTCCTGCAGGTGCCACACCAGCATTGTATTTTAAAATGGCAACAGTTATGATCCGTTTTTGTACTGAGATTTTTTGAGCCAATTTGATTTTCAAATGAAAGTTTTTATTTTCTAAGGATTCAGTAATGCAGGAGCAATGTGGGGTGCCGTGGTTAATAGATTGCAGGTTTAACGGCCAGGAGGTGTACTACTCTTATGCAAGAATTGCACAAGGTACTACTGTGAACGAATTGTTTACATAACTTACAAGCTGTGCACATGGTTCAGGTGTTAGAGTAATGTAAAATAATAAGTTTAAATAACATGAATTCCTCTTGATAAACATGTTCAATAATACAATAAGTTTTTACATACATTTTGGGGTAAAATGTAAATTAGTGGAACATATTAGAATTATCTTTAACGTGTAATTTTTTGGACAAATAGGAGAAACGCTTTCAAAAGGGAAAGGGATGATATTTGCATTAATTCTTTGAACAGAGGATGATATTTGCATTAAAATGACCCATTTAGATGTTTTCTCCGTTTTACTAAAAAAAGGTAGAATTTTCATTCTCTATATCATAGTTCTTAGAATTGTATCAAAGGACCAACTTTCAAGCTTTGCATTTTATTGTTGACTCTGTAGGTCATGTAAAACTACCAGGAGCTCCCACCATGGTGCATGCTTCAGAAATAAATAAGACGTATATTGTGCTAAGCTGGGAGCCCCCCCAACCTCGTGGACGGGAGCCTTTATGGTACTACATTGAGAAGGTGAAATTATGTGTTGCATAATATGGTTATATGCCTTTTAATTACGATTTGGTTAGCTTACCAAAATAGACTGCAGTATATAAATTCTTCTCTTTTCTCTCAATTACCAAATGCTTTATAATTTCTTTTTGATCCATGTCTTTCTTCTAGTCTTTGATTAATAGTGGAACTTGGCAAAGATTAAACACTGAAGTCCAGCTAAGGTCCCCTCGCTATCCTGTGTTTAACCTGGAGGAAGGGAAACAGTACATTTTCCGTGTATTGGCAGTAAACAAGTTTGGCACCAGTGATGCCTCTGTGCCCACTGAACCTATCCAGCCTCAGGATCTATATGGTAAGAGTATGATCAAAAATAAAACATGTTATTCTACTGGCACTGCCATCATAAATGAGATTGTTTACTTGTTTGTTTCAGGAAATCGCTGTACTGTATTTAAAGTATTTCCTAATGTTTCAGTTCCCTTTTTAGTCGTGTTTGTCCACAAAGGTGCCTCAAATGCAATACTTGTCTTCTTTACTGTAAAAACTGAGTAAGGCAATGTTACCCCACTTAGAAAATAACATTTATAAAAGTTAGAAGTGCCGTTTTTTTAATTGATCTGTGGGATTCTTTGGCATTTTTTATTCATAGTCATGAATGATTACCAAGAGATTTATTTTTATAGAGATTTAAAGCAGGTAGGACCCACAGTAATTATTGTAATTTGCAATAATAATTTGAAATTCCTCTGTCATATCATAAATGGAGAGCAGCTTAAACCACATTTATTTAGAGATATATACATGTAATTTTTTTTTTTCTTCTGTTTATGTTTAGATGTTCCCTCAGCCCCTGGTCAGGTAGTCGCCTCAAGGAACACAAAAACATCGGCCTTCGTGCAGTGGGAGCCCCCTAAACATCCCAACAACCTTATTGGCTACTACATTGATGCCTGTGTGCAGGGATCTAAAGTATGGACAGCATGTAACCACAAACCATATAAACACACAAGGTATTCTTAAGTTGTTGTTATAGAGATCAGAGTTCAGTTATACTGTGGTATATCAAAATCCAAATGCAATATAAACCTAAAATATATTGCTGTGCAAGTATTCAGACACCTGAACAATTCTTTTTTTATTGCAATTTGCAATTTTAAAGTGTTTTTTATATGGGAAATATTTGTTGGACAAATAAAAAACAAAATATAAAAAATGTTGCTTGCATAAGCATTTAACCCCCTCACATTAATCTTTGGTAGAGCTACCTTTCACTGTAGTAACAGCTATAAGTCTTTTGGGTAAGTATGTACCAGCTTTGCACGCAATGTCTGAATGATTTTGGGCCAATTTTCATGGCATATTTGTTCAACATAAAACCAATGTCACCTTATAAATCACCTTCTAAACAATAATCTGAATTCTTTTGCAAGGCACTTCATATCTAAATATATAGTGGTGATTGAATATATATAGATTGATTGAATTATATATAAAATGTTTTTATTATTATTTTGTGTTTTGGTTAGGTTTGTAGTTCATGGATTGAGTTCTGGAGAGACCTATGTGTTCCGCGTGCAAGCTGTGAATGACTTTGGTCTCAGTTATGAATCCCAGGAATCATCACCACTCTTGGTAGAAGCTGCCCTCGGTAGGTATTAAGAACAGTCACTAATACTTCTAGTTATTCGCTATTGTAAAAGCCATATTCCTGCTGTCACATAGCACACAAAAGAGCTGCCAACTTTGCAACAATGCATCCTCTCAACACCGTAATACGTAACTCAACACCTAATGACAGTGAGATATTAACAATCCATGGACAAGCTCTGGATCTGTATAATAAAATGGTATGTTGCTTCTTTTATAATTCTCACTGCACAGTCAATTAGAATATCTAAGCACACGCGCACACACACACACACACATACAAAAACACTTAGGTTACCTGTAACACTTTTTGATACCATGTTTGTTCTTATAAATTATCAGTGGCCTATGACAAAATTGCTGATTCATTAATTTAAAATTCGCTAAATGTTTATAAACTAAGTGTTGTCACTGTTTTGAAAGAGAACAGCACTGAACACTTACTGTGCATCCTTAACCAAAAGCTGATTTAATTGAACTGTATTTTACTTTATTTATTTGTGAAAATAAATGTATTATTACTCTTTTAAAAATCCTGGAAATGTCTGTTTCAGAAAGCTTCAGCTAGTCTGGTCTAGAAAAATACTATATGCTCTCAGGATTTGGTAAATGGTTAGTTATGTTTAGGCCATACATATTTGTTTGACTAGTTAAGTCATTAGGTTTTTATTGTGCTTTCAGTTATGTTTTACCAAAATAATTTCTCCAATTCATGAGTTTCAGGATTAGAGAAATCAATGAGGGGTTACTAAACTTTGCTGTCACCATGATGTATTGCACAACTCCAGATCTGTCTCCAACTAAAACACTCTGGCTCAAAATATAATCAGAGGACAGAGGTTGTGATAGAAGTAGCCAAAGCTTATTTAAAATTATGCATCTCCATTGCAGCAACCCCCTCTGCTCCCTATGGCATTACCCTACTCCACTGCGATGGAAACTCCATGTCTCTAAGTTGGAAGCCCCCCAGGAATTCCGGTGGCTCCAAAGTCACTGCCTATTACATTGACCTGCGTGAAGTATCTGACCTGCACTGGCGGGAGGTTAATGTGTCCCCCATCAAAGAGAGGATTTATAAGGTATTTTAGGTGCAAGTCATCAGTAATCGAGGTATCGCATATGTCTACCTTGTTAATGCAGATAGTTCAAAATGTCCATTGGTAATTCCTTATCTATTAAAGGAGCACATATTAAATATGTATATAGTTTAATTAACATTTATATAAAACTGATTTTTTAATATATAAATTTAATCATTATTTCACAAACCATTTATTACAGGTATCCTATTTATTCATGTTCAGATGATAGTAGTTTAATGCAATGTGGATTTAGATTTTCCCAATAATATATTTTTTATGCTCTATCTCTTTAGATTGAGAATTTGAAAGAAAACGCTTTCTATGAGTTTAGGGTTAAAGCAGGAAATATTGCTGGAGTTGGGCTGTCCTCTGACCCCAGCAAGAAATTTCGTTGTGAGGCCTGGAGCATGCCAGAACCAGGTAAAGTAAAACTTTTAGTACCCCCAAGTCACACCAATGAGAAATAATTTTTCTAGACTGGGTAAAGGTAAATAAATGGATTATCTCCTAAAACAATATAACATCAACTGTTTATTTAAAAATTATTTATGATGAAGTTAATTCAGCATTTAATAATTAAAGTTCCTTTAAAAATTAGTAAGTGCTCTGTTTTGTTAATCAGACTGGATTATAGTTAAACGTTAAAAATGTATTGTATTGCCCCATGTGAAAATGTGTTGCAAGAATTACTTTACTTTATAGCAAAGGTTTTGTAAAAGGATAGCCAATCAATTTTATTTAGCTTTGTTCTAAATGTACAATTGTTACAGGATACAGCTGGTGGAACCAGAGAATAGAATTTTTATAATGGATAGGGACACTAAAAACAGAAGAGTGGCTTCGTTGGTAAAGGCGCTTGTCTGAGTGCATACTGAGCCCTATGAGCAATTGTGACGGAGAGAGCACAATGGTGTTGCACAATTGGCAGCGAGATGCCCTGACTGGGTTGGGTTATCGGTGGGTCAACACTCGGGTCGAATTGACACTGGTTTCGTGTTTGGAAATATTTGTGACTAATAAGACAGAAATATGTTGCTTGCATTAATATTCAACCCCTGTGATGTAAAGGCTCCCAGTTTACAGAGATGAAATACATTTCCCCTAACGAGGACAAAATTACCTTACCATTGGCGTCCTCCTGTGATCCATTAAAGTTGCTCTTACATTTTCTTTCTTTTTATAAAGTACTTATGAACCTCTACATACACATACACAGTCACGTATAAACCCACACAGTACAGTTACAAACGCATCAAATAATCTCCAAACTATATACAGCGGGTGAAATAAGTATTGAACACGTTACCATTTTTCTCAGTAAATGTATTTCCAAAGGTGCTATTGACATGAAATTTTCACCAGATGTTGGTAACAACCCAAGTAATCCATACATACAAAGAA